>BGNK01001024.1:138446-157452 GCA_003297005.1 Symbiodinium sp. clade A Y106
CCGTCGCATTGCACTGGCGGGCTAGGACAGTGGAGGCATGTGCGAAGGTGTGGCAGCGCGTCGTCTGTGCATGTCTGTGCATGCCTGCCGTTGTGGTTCAGAGACGTCACATACATAGCTACATAGCCAATCAGGATCTTCGTCATTGGGGGATTTTAACGACTTCGAGCGCTTTGAAGGAGAAGCTCAGATTTCCACACCAACGCGGATCGGGAGCTGGCGAGCAGCCAAAAGCAAGAAACAAACCTTTTCGGCTTTTCCGCGGTCCGTGGGTGAGGCACGTCACAAGGCCAGGGGACATGCTGGGCTCAGACCTTCTCGTGTTCCGTGGGAGGAAGCGNGGGTTCGAGGTACCCTATAAACCTATCAGCAGACACCCGGTGCTACCTGTTTTGCTCACACTCGGGCACGAAGGGGCTGCGCAAATCCCTCAATGCACTATAAGTACAAGCATGTGTGGGTACGTGCTAGCAATAGGCTATACATCCTAGCATGCTGCCAAGAGGATTTGAATCTTCAAGCAGGCGCCCTGCAGCTTCAGTGTGTCGATGGTCTCAGAAAGAAGGCTTGTCTCAAACCCTTGGCAAGTAGGCATCGTTTGGCGCTTTGAGCATATGCAGCAGGCTCCTCAACCGAAGCTCCACACAAACCCGCACGCAGATAGCTCGCCCCATACAGCGAGCAGATACAAGTGCCGCCAGGCGCGCGGGATCCTGCAGAGACCAGCGCCCAGGCAACAAGAGGAGTTCTGTTAAGACCAGGGCTTTGGGGATACTGTACGGGCCTATAGGATGTCCTTGAGTGAAGCTTTCCACGCACATTTGCGCAAGTCCTTGCAGTCTGACATGCAACAGAATGAGGAAGCTAGTCAGACCATATGTTTCTTTTACCTAACCCAAACGGCCTGAACCCCATGACCGATAGCCCAAGCCCAAGTTTGCAAGGCAAAGCATCCCAAAGCTTCTCAGCTAAATGCTGCTAACGGTCGCCGGCCCAGACGCCGGCTTCTGCGCTTGAAGTTCGAAAGTATGCTTTGGGGCTTTGGGTGTGCTGCTGCGAGTCTTGTGGTCTTCAGGGCCAACGGTTTGTGTTTTTGGAAGTAGGGGTTTCTGTCTGGCAAGTTTGCTAGTTCTCTTCGTTTCAGTATTCCCGAGCGTATTGATTTTCTTGTACGAAGGATGCCATGAAAGCGTGAGTTGCTCGAGGAGGGGATGAGACGGACTACCTGGTACTAGCTGGACCTTCCTTGCTTGGAATGCGAGCAAGACTGCACCTAAACTGGATATGTAGGCTCCATTCTCGCACAGCGTCCAAGGCAAACAAACCATCAGCTGCATTTGCCTTGCACTTCATCTAACTCCTACGTGCTCTTGTAACGTGAGCGCCTTTACCTCGCCGGAGATTCTGTGGGAACTGCGGTCTGTTGGTTAGACGAGTCCCGAAGGTTCAAGAGCCCCGTCCAGCAGCGTGTGAGTTATGCTACTGCTGTTGAAGACTTGCTCGGGGGCAGACTTTTGTATCTGCATGGTTTGTTTGCATTGATGCGTCTTTTAGTGCTTTCAGCGTTCTGATGCGTGGTGAAGTGTCTGCTACGAGGCACACCACTTTGCAGGACTAGCGAGCTCGTTTGGGGAAATCCTGAAACGTTCCCAAAGCCCAAGACGAAGCAGAAGCCAGTGACCTGCTGGGTATAGATGGGTGTTGTGTTTTGTGTGGCTTGTGCGGGTTGGCTTAGGGGTATCTCATGTTCACTTGCAGAACCATCACTTCCGCTCTTTAATTTTTGCATCTTTGTAAGGTAGCCTTCGCAAAACTCAAGGACACTGTAAGTTTGTAACGCCAACGTCCTCCCTTGAATGTTTGTATCTTTGTATGGTAGACTTTGCAGATTTCAAAAACATTATTTTGCAAGTTAGTACCGCCAACGTCCACCCTTGAACCTTGAATTGTTGTATCTTTGTATGGTTGACTTTGCGAATTTCGCGGACACTGTAATAAGTTTTTGTCGCCAACTTCCACCCTTGAATTTTTGTATCTTTGCATGGTGCAGTTGGCAGTTTCAAGGACACTCTAAGTTGGTGATGCCAACGTCCACATTTGAATTTCACTGTTTTTGTATGGTAGACTTTGACCCCTTGATTATGGTAGACTGAGCAAATATCACGGNCAAGGACACTCTAAGTTGGTGATGCCAACGTCCACATTTGAATTTCACTGTTTTTGTATGGTAGACTTTGACCCCTTGATTATGGTAGACTGAGCAAATATCACGGACACTGTAGGTTTGTAACGCCAACATCCACCCTTGAATTTTGTATCTTTGTATGGTAGACTTTGCAAATTTCAAAGACACGGTGAGCTTGTAACGCCAACGTCCTCGCTTGAATGTTTTTATCTTTGTATGGTAGACTTTGCAATTTTTCAAGGGCATTGTAACTTTGTAACGCCAACGGCCAACGTCCAGCTTTCTGTTTTTGTATTTTTGTATGGTAGACTTCGCAAATTTCCAGGACACTATAAGTTTGTAACGCCAATGTCCACCCTTGAATTTTGTATCTTTGTATGGTAGACTTTGCAAATTGCAAACTACTGTAAGTTTGTAACACCAGCGTCCACCCTAGAATTCTTGTATCTTCACATGGTGGACTTTGCAAATTCGAGGACACTGTGAGTTTGTAACGCCAACGTCCACCACCCTTGTTCTTTTGTTTTTTTACGGTAGATTTTGTAAATTGCAAGGACACTGTAAGTTTGTAACGCCAGTTTATGTATCTTCGTATTGTACACTTTAACTTGCCAACTTCAAGGACACTGTAAGGTTGTATTGCCAACCTTCAGCTTTCTATTCTTGTATTTTTGTATGGTAGACTTTGCCAATTTCCAGTTACGCTGTAAATTTGTAACGCCAACGTCCACCCTTGAATTTTTGTATCTTCGTATTGCACACTTTAACTTGCCAATTTCAAGGACACTGTAAGTTTGTAATGCCAACTTCCACATTTTGAATTTTGTATCTTTGTATGGTAGACTTTTTCAAATATCAAGGACACTGCAAGTTTTCAGTGCCAACGTCCACCCTTGAATATTTGTATCTTGTATGGTAGACTTTGCAAATTTGAAGGACACTGTAAGTTTTTAACGCCACCTATCGTCCACCCTTCAATTTTTGTAATGTATGGTAGACATCGCAATTTCAAGGACACCGTAAGTTCGTAACGCCCGCGTCCACGCTTGATTTTGTCTCTCTGAGTATGGCGTAGAATTGCAAACTTCAAGGACACTGTACGTTCGTAACACCAGCGTCCACCCTAGAATTCTTGTATCTTCACACGGTAGACTTTGGAAATTTCGAGGACACTGTGAGTTTGTAGTGCTATCGTCCACCGTTGAATTCTTGTACCTTTGTACGGTCGACTTTGCAAATTTCAATTTACGCTGTAAGTCTGTAACGCCAACGTCCAGATTTTTTGTATCTTTGTATGGTAGACTTTGCAACGCCAACGTCCACCCTTGAATTATTGTATCTTTGTATATAGTAGACTTTGCAAATTTCAATTTTCGCTGTAAGTTGTAACGCCAACGTCCAACCTTGAATTTGGTATCTTTGTATGGTATAGACTTTGCAAATTTCAAGGTCACTGTAAGTTTGTAACGCCAACGTCCACCCGTTTGTATCTTTGTATGGTAGACATTGCAGATTTCAATCACACTATTTCTCAAGTTTCTAAAGGCAACATCCACCCTTGATGTTTTGTGTCTTTGTATGGTAGACTTTGCGAATTTGACGGACACTGTAATAAGTTTGTATCGCCAACGTCCACCCTTGAATTTTTGTATCTTCGTATTGTACACTTTGCCAATTTCAAGGACACTCTAAGTTTGTGATGCCAACGTCCACATTTGAGTTGCACTGTTTTTGTATGGTAGACTTGACCCCTTGAATGACTGTATCTTTGTATGGCAGACTGAGCAGATATTACGGACACTGTAAGTTTGTAACGCCAACATCCACCCTCGAATTTTGTATCTTTGTATGGTAGACTTGGCAAATTTCGAAGACACTGCAAGTTTGCAACACCAACGTCCTCGCTTGAATGTTTGTATTTTTGTATGGTAGAACTTCGCAACTTTTCAAGGGCATTGTAAGTTTGTAACGCCAACGGCCAACGTCCACCCTTCAATTTTTGGCACTATTCCTAGGACAATGTGCGTTCTGCTTGATTTGGCATCACATCTTACGGTGACTGCTATATCTTGTTATTGCTTTTACATTCTCTGTGGTGTCTCTTGGGTGTGAGCTGTTCGTTCGTGTTCGTTCGACCATTCGACAGTGGTCAGCCCATCCTTTGTTCGCACATGCAATATGGGCACACGGACTGACATACGTACTGTACTGCACGCACAGTCACAGCTGAGCTAAAGTTAAAATTGCATCGGCCCCCGCCCCAGCAAAGGCAGGTGGCGAAGGCCTGGATGCAGTGGACTCTTTTCGGCCGAGCAAACTCGCCAGCCTTGACCTTGAACTGGTGTGGCCGCATGGGGCCTCCTGAGGCGATGGCGAAGCAAAAGGGAGGCCTGCCGCAGCCCAAAGTCCCAATGCACTCGGAAGTGCATGCTGTCGTGCAACGGCCCGCACTTTGATCCGCATTGACCTTCTCAGGCAAGGCCCAGACAAGCGGCGCTGCCGAGCTGCAGAGTGGATCGCTTCAGTCAGGGCAAAAAGCATCATGCGCAAGTACAAGCTTGGTAAGTTGCACGTAAGCCCTTCAAGCAGGGCGTGCATCGGGGTCGCGATCGATCTCACTGACTGCTGATGTCAGAAATCTCTGCTGTTTGTTGCCAGCGCACTCCTCAACTTGTTTCTGCCATCAGGCGCACTGGTTTCGAAATCGTGTTCAGCAGTTCAGCGAGCGAAACTGTCAGCACGGAGGAGTGCCAATAGTTGCCACAACGAGACGGGATGGCCATAGGGGATATCGTATGTGTCATACCGTTACTGTACGATGCAGAAGCTAAAGCCGCGCATCGTCATCATATTGTCCATCGCCTGTACCTTCTCGTGGATCGTCAGGTCCGGTGTTCTGCCGGTTCCATCCCCCAGAGCCCAGGTAGTTTGCACAGTGAGGGTATGTTTCCCCTTAACATCCCTTAACTCTTAACCCATGTGAGGGAAGTCTGCCAGTGCTGGTCCAGGGCCCAGTGGCTTGAAGCATCACTGGTCCGTCTGCCGAGGTAGGAAGGCCTGGCGGCTGCCTTCTTGAATTGAAAATGTGGTTGCGCACGCCTTCCTGAAGCAGAGGCCATGTCAGTTCAACCCAGTCGAGTTGAGGCTCAAAGCGGGCTCCTCTTGTTCTCAGTGAGCGAGCATGGCCTGCAGTCGTGGTCGAGATTTGCGGATAAAACCAGCACATGGTTGAACAGCTGCTACGAAGAACATTTCCGTGCAAACAGCTCCAGGATCCACATTCGGATGCTTGTCGCTTCTCATCTTTTGCGAGCGTTGGAAGGCAATTTCTCGGAAGCACTGCGCACACTTGAAGAAATTGGCGCCTGAACTGCCAAGCTCGTCCGAGTGCTGAGTCAGAACACGGCGGCCGGCGTGTGCACACTGATGAGGCTTTGAAGTTGGAGCCGCTGGATCTGAATTGCGTGGGCCTCATGTGGCACGGAAAGAGAAAAGAGCCTGGAAGCGCTACAGACGCCGTAATTCATACAAAGCCTCGGCCTGGAACCGAAAACCCGCTCACTTCAAGTTTTGTAAAGCCGAAGGCAGAAGCATGACGACCGGAACACAGATCATGTCAACAGAAGCAGGATCAAGATGGCGGCGCGATGTCCAACTTTGGCCCTTCTTTGGCGAGTTTGAAACCCTTTTGAACAGCGGGTTTTCCAGATGACACCAATGTCAGACCGCATCGGAGAAAATGTTTCGTTTGGGGGACCTTCGGCGCTGATGCGAAGTTTTGTGAGGACTTGAATTTGCAAGTAGGCGCCCTGCAGCAGTTTATCGAAGGCTCTCCCCAGTGTATGACATCACATATCATCACCATGGCCAGAGCGCTATGGAACAACACCAACGAGACGTCAGCGTCAAAGAAGCAGCCCCTACCCGCACTGATTGCCGAAAACAGCTACAGGGAAAATTGCTCTCACATGGCAACGAGTCTTTGGACTTGCATAGGTTCCTGGGGCATTGAAAGCCAAGCCATTAGCATGGGGGCTTCGTGCTGTTGCCCTGTATCTTGCTCGTAGAGAGCTGCAGCAATGCATAGATAAGATTTCACCAGGACCGGAAACCTACGTCATCACGGGAACAGGTGCTAAGGGCCTCGTCCTTCCATTTGGAATTAAGAGAGCCCTCCAGCACCGCCGGCGCTGCCCGCTTCTTCAGCTCTTCGCGCGCTGCTTCCGCAAAGCTTGATATTGATGCCTGACAGGCCCATAGCATCGGAGCATGGAAACACCCCTGTCGTTGACAGGAGGTTTGTTTGGTGTCCATCGTCGTTTTTCGAGTCAGACCTACACGCCCGAATTTTTCCAGTCACAGCAAAACCGGGCCAGGAACCCGAGCATCTTTTCAGATCGGCAAGCTTGTCAATCCCAATGAGTTTTGGCATCGAGATAACATTCGCTTTGTATGAGCTCAGCTCTCTCCAGGCACCATGCCCTTGCTCGTGCCTGCACGAGTGAGCCTGCTCGGGGCCTATAGAAGCCTTTGCTCGCGCTCAAGGCCTCATCTTTCTTTGGATGTCGTTGCCGTCGCAAGGCCAAATGGTGCGCTGAGTTTCCGCGAGAAGCGAGCCTTGCTCAAAGCACCTCTGCGAGAATACGATCCACCACAAATAATACCGGGCTGGTGCTGGTTTTTGGGGGTGACCGAATGGAGGCTTTTTGTCAGCAGTTCTCGCTGGCGGCCTGGCAGCCGACTTTTGGAAAAACGAAGGCCCCATGATACTGCTGATGTGCGGGTCCTTGTGGTCCTCGGGGGGGTGGGGCGGGGGGTGGGGGCGGTTCGGGCCCATTGCCGACGTCGATTCTGCCTGTCAGGGTGTTGGTGTCATGGCCTGGAGGCGGAGGCAGTCGAGCCCAGGGAGCAATCGTCGTGCTTAAACTCAAACATTCCCAAAGCCCGAAGCCCCAAATCGGCAACCCCGAAAGTGAAAGTTCGAATAACCTGAGCCGAAGCAGAGTGCAGGGCTTGAAAACGCTAGCGTGCCGTGGTTCTTTTCGAAGACACGATCCCCCTTGCTTGCGCGCCTTGCTTGCGCGCCTTGCCTGCCTTGCAGATCTTTCGTAGCCTTCGGACTCCGGGAGAAAAAAGTGTCATCAGCTACTGAACAGCGCGCCGTCCGTCCTTCAGCTCCTCGGCTCCTCGGCTCGGCTCTGGACTTGTGGGCAGCCGCTGGCAACCGACGGGATCTCGGCAAAACGCGTTGCTTGCAGATCGCTTGTCTCTCTCAGGCATCGTGATGGTGCTGCAGTGCTGCTCTCTCAGCGATTGCTTCCATCCCGTTCGCCGTTCGCTCCGCTTGGGCACTTTTCTCGTTTCGCGTCCGCCGCGTCCGCGTGCAGCTTCTTTGCTGCATTTGCCGCTGTGTGAGAAGGGCTGCCCAGAAATGCAGAGAACCTGATCTCGACTCAAGACGCCAAGGTCAAGGCGCTCCACCGTCGGAGCAGACCAAAGCACAGAGCTTGGCGTCCAGTCAAAGAAGCAGTTGCAGCGGTTTCAAGCCTCCGCTTGGATTCCTTTACCTTCTGCAGCATGAGGACATTGAGACTGGCGTAAGCACTCCGATGGCGCAGGATGGGACAGTAGTCGCCTTGATCAGTGCCCATTCCGTCTGATTTGCGTGAATTCGGATGGTGCGCAAAGTGTTCCGCGATGTTGTAGCCTGATTGAAGCTTGAACTGCTCAACCTGCTTTTCTGTGCTAACAGCCTCTTGCCGTTATCAAAACTTTACACAGCTCTGATGGCCAGCGCATGCCAGCGTTGAAGAGAACCGCGATCTTGATCTTGTCACACTGCATAGCAAGACATGGAGCTGGAATCTAGTATTTCGCGAGCGCGAGTCTGGAGTCAAAGCCCAGCAGTAAACGAGCGCAGAAGCCCGATGGAAAGAAACAGGGAAGCCTTAATCAGGAGCCTGGACAAGCACTCCCGGCGGCGCCTGGGCTGGAAACTCCAGAGGCAGGGGAGCAGGATAGCACGCCATGCGCACAAAGATCGCAGGGAGGGAGGCCAATACGAAGTGCGTGAATGTGACGTGTTGTCGTGCCTAGGGCCTTGTCGAGTGTTGCTTTGGCCCAGCTTTTTGATCCCGTCAGTCTGGGCCTGAAGCTGAGACGTGGCCTTCCCGGTAGTGGCCCACTTCTTTTGTCTGGCATTGGCCAGGTACGGTACTGTCGATGTGGCCACAAAGGTGTGCAGCAGCCCAGCTCTTCGTGTCGGCTGCGTGCCCGTCATTGCCAGGTTGACGAGCTCATAATCGTCATGACTCAGAAAGTCCTAGTGACTGCTTGCACCGCTGGCGTGCGATTTGAAGGAATTTCGAGGTGCCGGCATTTGACCTGTCCGTTCCACGCACAGGCTTGGCCTCCCAAGTGGTCGATTCTTGGGAAAGGCCCATTGAGTCGCAGTGATGCTGAGAAACTTTGTTTGGGTAACAGTTGAAATGCTTTTAATTTGCTCGAGGATCGGCCTCAGCTACCGCCTGAAGCCCAGGCTGGGGAGAAGAAGCTTTGTCGCAGTTCGACTTGGTTTTCCCAGGTACGACATCGGGACCTGGATGTCGCGGCCACGCACAGATGTGCGCGCCAGCCCTGCAACGCGTGCCACTCAGTCGGGGATTTGGCTCAGCAGATGCGACCAATGAAGAAGAAGACTTTGAGACCTGTATCCGTGCAACGGACGGTGGCCACGCAGTTGACCTGTCGCGGCGAACTGTTGTCCATCACCTTTCCGCTGAACCTCCTTTTGGGTGAATCCTTGCTTAGCACACCGAGTGTGACAGTCGAAACCTTGCCCTAAACACCAGGCAGTTGGCGGACCGTATACTTGGAGCTGGGGGTTCACTGAGGGTCTTGATTTTGAAGTCCTCTATTCGTTTGTTGAGCACTGCATTCAGTGTGTTCACGAGGTGCGCGCACCTGAGTAGGGCCTGGCAGGGCAAACCCGAGAGTACACAGATTGCTTGTTCGGCAGTCCCTCGGTGAGAGCTGTACACAGACTATTCCAGCCTTGTCAAAGCTGTCTGTCGGCATGATGGAAGACTGCGCACTGGGGTCATTCTGGCATAGTCAAGCAAACGAGTCCAGGAAGACTCGGCTTTGTTCCGTGAGACAACAGAATTCAAGTCCTTTCCCGTCGTCACACACAAGCTTACCCAGCCTGCAGCTGAGCTCAGTCGTCTGTCCCATGAATAATCCCTTCCCCCATTTATTAAACACCCGGAGCAAGAGCAAGCGCAGGAGAGGGACGCAGCAGGAGCAGGACCGAGCAAATGCCAGCGCGGGAGCAAGATAAGAGCCAAAGCAGGGCAAGATCCCTCCAAAGTGACAAAGGAGAAAAAAAAACACACCCCAATAATAGAAACACTTTCCGAGTTAGTGTTGCTGGAAGTGGGGGCCCCCGCGGGCGGGGCTAAGGATAACAGCAGCATGTGCCGAAGAACCTGTAAAACCGGAGCTTTGAGAGATAGCCACGCCCCTGGTGCAGACAATTCAAAGCAGGCAGCGGCGGCATTGCCTTCGGTGCCACGCTCATGAGCTGATGAGATGGGTTGAGGCCCCGTGCATCGGGTGAGGGTGTTGCATCGTCAAGCGTCGGCTCTTGACTTTCGGATGTTGAGGATAAGTTGAATATATGGGCAAGTCTGTACCGTAGAAATGCACAGGGCTCTAGAGGTTGGTACGACGGTTGCTGTGACGGAGCAAGCCACGAAGAGCTGGGCGAAAGCCACGGGTTGGATTGGCAATGCAGGGCCACCAGCGCAAGCAGGGGTTCCTGCGTGTTTGCTCTGTCGCGGCGAACTGTTGTCCATTCAACTTTCCGGCTAACTTAAGCTTCCTTTGCCCGAGTCCGTCTGCTTCTTCAGATCTGCAGTGAATCCCTGCTTGGTGCGCCGATTGTGCGAGTCGAAACCCTAAGCTAAACACCAGGGAACATTCCTTGCACCTTGCGGAAAGGTCGGCAGCAGCATCACTGGGACACGATCATGCAAACAGTGCGTTATTCCTAAAAACTCCGCGCATTTTCAAAGCTGCACCTGCGGGACTGGCTTGAAGCACTTCGCAGTCAACCCGCACGATCAGATTTTGACTATGGGAGGGAGCTGCAAATGAATGGCACAAGCTTGCAGATACACAACCACAGCGCTCTAACAGGAAAGCCGCTGTGCATATGTAGTCAGGGATATACAACGTCGAAAGCCAAAACGAGAAGCAACGGTCAACACTCAGCAATGACCCTAAAGAAACTATGGAGTTCATGTTCGAACAGAAGCTATAGCCTCCTTTGTACTTCCTTATTGGGGTTACCTTACAGGATCCTAAGTATAGAAATCGTCAAACAAAAAAAGAACTACAATGGAGACCATAGGAAGCTCGTAGCTTATACTGTTCAGCTCGATGGCTTCACGCGGATTCTGCGGCCAGTGCAGCAAACGCACAACTTCCCGAACTGTTGCTGGGGAGTTCTTCTGCACAAGCTGCGTGCCAGAGGTGGACTGCCGTGGTGGTTATCGGAAGAGGGGCCGTCATGGAGCTCCTCCAGCTCGGCACCAGCAGCCCGCGAGAAGAACCGCATGCAATCCAAATCCAATCCAAGCAACATGCTGTCCACGTCAACACACAAGAAATGGAACTAGTAGACAAAGGCAGATAATTGAAGCTCTGGAGTCTCGGTTCCTTTTTTGCAACGGCAAGCACATGTTGTCGGCATTCATATGTTCTGGCTCTGTTCTCTGGCATTATTCACAGAATGCGCTCGGAGTCGGAAACTCCGTGTAGCAAGTGACCGTGCGCTGCTTGCCAGGGACGTGTGGGGAGCAGTCGGCAAAATGCTGGGCGCTGTTCTGGATTCGGCCGTAGACTCAGAAGGTTGTGGTGTGTTTGCGTTTGAAAGTAGAACAGATTCGAACATGTCCGCAGTACGATGCCGAGGGCAGCAGGTGAGGCATTCTGATTTATGTCACGCACGCGACAGATAGTTGTGAACAGGTCCATGATAGGATGGATTGCATGATATGCTTCACAAGACTTTGGATGCAGTGTTTGTTACGTTTTCTTGTGGTAGTGGCGTTTTGTTGCTGTGCTGCTGTGCCACTGGAGGAGCATTGGGAGCACGATTGCCGATTCCTTGCTGGTACAGGAAGTTATTGAAAAGGCAATTGGCATTTTGATGGCGTTTTGATCTTTGGCTAGGGCGCCTGTGGAGAGGAGCACTGGGAGTTCGAATTGATAGACGCTCTTGCTAGTGTGCCAATGTCTGGCAGGTGTTGACGGTTGTTGCAAATGGGTTGGTATTCTGATGGCATTTTGTTTCTCTACGGCTATGCCACTGAAGGAGCATTGAGAGCACGATGCGGTAGATGTCTATGCTGGTGCAGGAAGTTATTGAAAACGCGCCAGGCATTTTGATGGCGTTTTGATCTTTGGCTGGGGCGCCTATGGAGGAGCATTGGGAGTTCGAATTGGTAGATGTTCCTGCTAGTGTGCCAATTTCTGGCAGGTGTTGACGGTTGTTGCAAATGCGGTGGGCAGTGTGATGGCATTTTGTGTCTTTACTGTTGCGCCATTGGAAGAGCATTGGGAGCACGATGTGGTAGATGCCCATGCTAGTGTGCCTATTCCTCGCTGGCGTAGGAAGTTTTTGGAAAGGTGCTTGGCATTTTGATGGCATTTAGATTTTTGGCTGGGGCGCCAATGGAGAGGAGGATTGGGAGTTCGAATCGGTAGATGCTCGTGCTAATTAGTGGTTTCGGCAGGTGTTGGAAGTTGTTGCACATACGGTTGGCACTAAGATGGCACTTTGTCCATTTTTGGTTGTGCAACTGGAGGCACGATGTGGTAAATGCCCATTTTAGTGTGCCTGTTCCCTGCTGGTGCATGAAGTTATCGAAACGGCATTTTGATGGCATTTTTGTCGTTGGCTGGGGCGCGGATGGAGAAGAGCATTGGGAGCACGATGCAGTCGATGCTCATGCTAGTCTGCTAGTGTGCCAGCGTCCAGCTTGTGTTGTTTCAGGTTGTTGAGAATGCTATTAGCTTGTGGATTTTTGCTGATCTTTGACTGGGCCGCCTATACAGAACAGCATTGGAACGCAGAGCGGTAGATTATCATGTGTGCCGAAGTTTTCGAAAATGCGGATGGCACTTTGATGGCATTTTGATGCGTGACTGTTGGGGGCCCATGGAGAAGAGCTTACCGGGAGCACGATGTGGTAGATGCGCATGCCCCATGCCGCATGCTAGTGTGCCAGTTTCTGGCTGGTGTTTCAAGCTGTGGAGAATGCTGTTTCCTTGTGGATGGTTTGCCGATCTTTCGCTACGGTGCCTGATTCTGCAGAACGGCATGCGAGCACGGCATGGTGAATGCTCATGATAGTGTGCCAATTTGTGGCTGGTTTTTGGAGATTCGAAAATATTTGATGGCATTTTGGTCCTAGACTGTTGGGCCGAGAAGAGCATCGCGAGCGCGATGTGGCCGATGCGGTAGAGGCACATGCTGCTGTGCCAGTTTCTGGCCGGTGGGTGAAGTTGTTGGGAATCCGGTGGTTGGCTTTTGATAGTTTCCTGATCTTTGACGAGGAGCCTGTGGAGAACAGCATTTGGAGCACGATGTGGTCGACACCATCTGAGTGTGGTGTGCCAATTTCCAGCAGGTGTTGAAAATGCGGTTGGCATTCTGATGGCATTGTGTTTCTCTATACTGTTGTTGCGCTGGAGGAGCATTGGAGCACGATGTGGTAGATGCCCATGCTACTGTGCTTATTCCCTGCTGGTGGCGGAAGTTATTGAAGATGCCCATGCTAGTGTGCGTATTCCCCGCTGGCGCAGGAAGTCATTGAAAGGGCCGTTGGCATGTTTATAGCATTTGGATCTTTGGCTGGCGCGCCTATGGAGAGAAGCATTGGAAGCTCGAATTGGTAGATGCTCCTACTAGTGTGCCACTTTCTGGCAGGTGTTGACGGTTGTTGCAAATGCTGTTGGCAGCGTGACGGCATTTTGTTTTCTTTACTGTTGCTTCATTGGAGGATCATTGGGAGCACGATGTGGTAGATGCCCATGCTAGTGTGCCCATTCCTTGCTGCTACAGCAAGTTATTGAAAAGGCAATTGGCATGTTGATGGCATTTTGATCTTTGGCTAGGGCACTTGTGGAGAGGAGCATTGGGAGTTCGAATTGGTAGATGCTCCTGCTAGTGTGCCAATGTCTGGCAGGTGTTGGAATTTGTTGCCAACAGGGTTGGCATGATGATTATGATGGCATTTTGTTCCTTTGCAATTGTGCCACTGGAGCATTGGGAGCACGATGTGGTAGATGCCCATGCTAGTGTTGCCTACTCGCTGCTGGGTAGGAGGTTATTGAACATGCAGTTGGCATTTTGATGGCATTTCGATCCTTTCACTAGGGCGCCTAGTGACAAGTGTTGACAGTTGTTGCAAATGCGGTTGGCATTCTGATTGCATTTTGCTCCTTTGCGGTTGTGCCACTCGAGGAGCAATGGCGATGCTAGTGTGCCTATTCCCTGCTGGTGTAGGAAGTTGTTGAAAAGGCAGTTGGCATTTTGATGGCATTTTGATCTTTGGCTATGGCGCCTGTGGAGAGGAGCATTGGGAGTTCGAACTGGTAGATGCTCCTGCTAGTGTGCCAACGTCTGGGAAGGGTTGGAACTTGTTTAGAATGTAGCGGAATTTGGTTTTGGATTGGGGTCCATGCTTAGTGGCAAGGTCACACGACAAATCAACAGCGCCCTTCCAGCACACAGTGCGCCACTTCCGGTTTGAGGAACGACATTCTGGCTGGCTTGATCAATGCCGGCGGCTTGGAACTCAGAACGACTGGGAGGGGTCCGTTCCATTCAGGGAAGGTTGCTCGCTAGGATGAATCGTGTCGTCTGTCTAGGTGCAGATGCTCCTCTACGCGCTGGAGCCGCGCTCCTAAGCGATCTGAAGGGGCTTCTCGTGCCTGCTTGGCAGTAACTGCTGTCCTTGTTCTTTGTGCAGGGGCCTGTCAAACGTGCTGATGCTGCTGGGGATGTCCTCTTCCGGAGCCTAGCCTCTGGCCCAAGCAGGTCGGGCCTCGGCCGTTGCGCCTATGCTCAAGGGCCAAGGTCATGGAGTGCAATCGCAACCGCAGGGTGACGCGAGACCAGGGGGCATGTCAAGTGTTCTGCACATGCAACTAGCTTCAGTTTTTTTGCCAGACTGATTTGGGTTCATGGCTTGGCATTGTTGACACACCAGTCTTGACAGTTGAGATGCTGTTGCGCAGTGGGAAAGTTTTCGAGTCTTGACAAAATCAAATTCGGGGCAATTCCCCGATACTCGCCAATTGAGACTAGCAAAGCATGCTGCCGTTTGAATCGGAGGCGGTTTCGGAGGGCCGGTTTTCGCGGAGTTGCGCACTGGCAGGCCTGGGAGGGGAGGGAGGTTGACGGAGGGAGGCCGGGCTTTTTCGTGGCGGTTGCGTTGCTTTGGAGGCTTTGAGTTCATTTCTTCCTGTCACGTCTCACTCCCGTCGGCCATTCCGCACGCGATGCTTGTAAAGGCCTCGCCGACCGGTTCGCATGACGCGAATCTACGGAGCTTCTATGTGCTAAAGACAGAGCCGGAGTTGCAGCATGTCTTCTTGTTGTTTTGTTGAAGGGGTTAGGTTTTTCAGAAAGGCTTGTGCTTGTAGTTGAGCGTCAGAATGGTTTTCACAAAGAGTATTGAGGTTGAGGGTTAGGGTCGTAGAGTTGCTTCTGTCATATTTTGGGGTGGCGCTTCATAGTTCAGGGCTTGTGGGTGCTTTTCGGGTCTTGCAGATGAGTTGGCGCTGGTTGAAGTTCGCGGTCTTCGGGCTCCTTCGATTTTTGGTGAGGGTATGTGGGGTTTCCTTCTGGGGACACAGCGGTAGCAATCAACACACTGCTTCATGTGCCTCTGCCGCAGCTGTCTTGACGCGAACTCGGTAGCCAAAACTCTCGCATGTAGCAACTTCTCGCTACGGGTGCCTGGGTGTGGCAGTTCTCTCAGCGAGATTCGGATGGAGTTTGCGCTGTTGCACGTAAGGTGCGTGCTGTATTGCTTCTGCGAAAGCCCGAAACCTCGAGCCCTCAACCACAGAAAGTCCCAGACCCCAAGACCCTGGAAAAGTTTCCATAATGCCACGCTACACAGTCAGTCATAGACCAACACAAACTTGCACATGTCCGACAACTGATCGCTGAACACTTTGATTTTCACTTCAGCCATGGCCCCTGTCGCTGCAGAGGGCCCGAGGCGAGCTTCTGCAAGTCCAGATGGCTTCAGGGTTTATTTGGGTTTTCGGACCGCTTAGGCCTTGAGTTGACACCTCGCTGGGTTTGGGTGTTGGTTGGCGTTGTTGCTGCTGCTGCCGCCGCCAGAACGTGGGATTGACCTTATACTGCATGGATCTTGCTACCCGCACTCGCATTGCTGAAATCTTTCTCGCGTGCTTTCGCAGGAGAACGGATCCGTGATATGGAACCCGAAGGGTCTGAGTCTAAGTAGTCCTTATTTATGGTCGTTCGGTATCCCGAAAGGACCCAAAGTCCTATAATGGAGAGTGTTTGAACCCTTACAGGATCCGTAACACGTAGTGCTACTGTCCCCTGGGCTGCTAAGTCACGTCCCTCTCGGCCCTTCTATTTCGAGAGCTGCCGGAAGCATGCCAGGGCTCCCAAGTTTAAGCTTGCTAGGAAAGGCCGGAAAGTGCAAGACTACAGTAGCTACAGTGTCTTGAGTACATAGGCAGAGGCATCCCACCGCAAACATTATCAGCTGAACAGGAACCGAATAGTTCATGTCCACTGGTCGTCCCTATACAAGTCAACATTGCCCCAAAGCCCAAAATCCACGAGGCTTTGGATGAACCTCACGAGCTCCTGTACGACCGCTTGTCAGGCCACCGGGTACAGATGTAATATAGAACCCAAGATAGTTACCAACATTGTTCCTATGCGTTCCTGAGTGTTGTTGCTATATTCGGGTCCCCTATTTTCGGAAACTCCCATTTGGCGGGCAGCTACGGTCGAGGGGTCTCTCGAAGCGATGCGCAAGAGAGTTGGCAGTGGAAGGCGCTGCGCAGAATGAAGCAAGTCTGGCACAGGTTTGAGTTTTTTGAGATCCTGCGGGAGTACGAGACGATGTGCACTCCCGTCTCGTGTTTCTTGTGCCGCTTGCCAAGTGCTTGCATTCGCAGCATTGGCCCGGCCAGGCCGACAGCATTGGGCCAGGCTCGAGCCAGCGATCTTTCTTCAGAATGACTCCTTCGCATCCGACTTCTCGGAAAGTGCAGGATTCGTTCATGACACTCGACATCCTTGAAGCGGTGGGTCAGATGAGCCAGGTTTCTCGGAGTATGGGATGGTCTGTGCGTCAACGTGTGCTCTGAGCCTGCTGTTTTTTTTGCGTTGTTCAACGGTTCGCCGAAGAGACAGAAGATGGTGAAGATAATTTACACCCACAGCCGATGCTGGCGACCCATTCTCTCCTACTGATTGTCCAGGCTAGCTGCCAACCCTTGGCTTGTGACAGGTGCCACCCTTGACTTGCGAGCATTCCGAAGGCGATGGTCTGATCCTCAAACGTGCGGGTGGAGACGCCCGGTTTTTTCCGTGTAGAGACCACGGGCATGGTTGAATTGCAGCTCATGAGGACCATCGCCGTGTTCCCACAGAAATTACAACCTCAACGAAGACTTCGAGATGCACTGTCATACCTTGGGAAGGTCTGTCAGAAGCCGGAGATGGGTGTGCCGGCCCAACATCATCAAGCTTCCGAATGTCCGTGCTAATGTGCCGCAGTTGAAGGTCCACGCTTGCATTGCAGTACATGCAGCTGTGCGCATTCTTGGCACCACGGTCATTTGCTCGAAGCTGGTGCTTCAGGAAGCCAGCAAGCAGCTGCCGGGTCAAGGCTATGGCATTGCAGTGACTTTTCGGAGTTCGTGCCGGCTTGGCCGAAGGCTTTCCTTTTAATGTCTCGAGTCGCCCCCAGGATTATGCCCAGAGATCTGAAGGATGACTCAAGAAAAAGGCTCGAGAGAAATACAAGAAGGTGCTGCGCGAGGTCCCGTCCACGTGACGACTTAACATGATTGATGTGAGAGTCCGCCGACAGTTTCGTCAGTCACTTTCGTTTTGGAATGTCCAATTTTGGCTCAATAGCAGCTTGGATTTCGCATCGCTCGAAGCACTCCTCTCGCCATCTCTCACCTTCCGACATGGTCGCCGTGCCGCAGTTCGCTTCCTTGTACGTGGGCGATTTGCACCCTGAGGTGACAGAGGCCTCCCATCTGGCCCCCAGGGCAGGGTCAAGACCCGGTGCAGCCTTGTCTTGACTGTGTCGAGAGGCCATGCTGTACGAGATCTTCAGTTCGGTGGCTCCAGTAGCCTCCATCCGCGTATGCCGTGACACCGTTACCAGAATGTGCAAAGCTGAGATTTGCGCCAGCCCTCATAGGTAGTTGTGCGCTGTGCTTTCTGCGCCCATCCCCCCCGCCCCTCGTTGGCACGATCCTTGTGACGGTCGTCGATTTTGGAGAACGGATCGTTGCTGCGGTGCACGAACGACAACAGTCGCTGGGCTTGGACCACCTTCCTCGTGACTTGCGCAAGTTTTCGACATGCGGGGCAAGACTCACCGCACAAACAACAAGGGGGGACGAGGCGACGGGTAACAGCATGGTAACAGCCAGTGCTCGCATAGGCAGGGGACCATACCAGACCATACCACTGGGACGGCACAACCCACACAGGGCAAAGGGGGGTGCCAACACCACCAGTGTATAGTACTGTGTGGAGCCCACAATAACGACAAGAAAGACAATGCTTGTAACAGATGGCTGTATCCATACCTATATCAAAGCCCATTGCATGGGGGGAAACGACCTACGCAAAGACAGTTTCGCAGGACAGCCATGAAACACGACACAGCGCGTTGCATGATTGGAGGCCGAAGCAGAGACCCCAAACAACACCACAGGCACTATACCCCAGAGGGGGGTGGGGCCGGGGAACTAAGAAGAAGGCAGACAAAGATCCGAGCGCCGGGTCGCAACCATATGTACCCTCGATGCTTCAAAATGCTTGTTAAGGTCTTTGGGCTACGGCTACGTGAACTTCCACAGCGTCGCTGGTGCGCAGCGCGCCCTGAACTCACTGAACTACTCACGCATCAAGGCATGCAGATGATGTCGGCAGCATCCATGTCCAATAACCATCACCCTTTGCAAGAACTTATTTCTCGAAGATGCTCACGATCTGCGCAGGGCCTTGTTTGCCGCATTATGTGGAGCCAAAGGCAGGCGGTTCCTCGAGTTGTGTTTATTCAGGTGACGTCACCCGCATACAGTCAGGGATCCGAGCCTGCGCCAGAGTGGCCTGGGAAATGTTTTCGTGAAGAACCTGGACAAGGCCGTCGATAGCGAGGTGCCGGACCCCTGCAACACAGCCCCGTGCAGACGCCATTGCCATCTCACACATCTTGGTGCGAAAACCCGATCTTTCACTGTGCGCTGGCATGCTGGCATTGCCATCTCACAGATCTTACCGCGAAACCCGATCTTTCATTGCGCGCTGCATGGCGTTGCCATCTCACAGATCTTACCGCGAAACCCGATCTTTCACTGTGCGCTGGCGTTGCCCTCTCACATGCGAAAACCCGATCTTTCATTGCGCGCTGGCGTTGCCATCGTACAGATCTTACCGCGAAACCCGATCTTTCACTGTGCGCTGGCGTTGCCCTCTCACATGCGAAAACCCGATCTTTCATTGCG
>BGNK01001024.1:159466-176133 GCA_003297005.1 Symbiodinium sp. clade A Y106
AACCCGATCTTTCATTGCGCACTGGCGTTGCCATCTCACAGATCTTACCGCGAAGCCCGATCTTTCACTGTGCGCTGGCGTTGCCCTCTCACATGCGAAAACCCGATCTTTCATTGCGCACTGGCATTGCCATCTCACAGATCTTACCGCGAAACCCGATCTTTCACTGTGCGCTGGCGTTGCCCTCTCACATGCGAAAACCCGATCTTTCATTGCGTGCTGGCGTTGCCATCTCACAGATCTTACCGCGAAACCCGATCTTTCACTGTGCGCTGGCGTTGCGCTCTCACATGCGCAAACCCGATCTTTCATTGCGCGCTGGCATTGCCATCTCACAGATCTTACCGCGAAACCCGATCTTTCACTGTGCGTTGGCGTTGCCCTCTCACATGCGAAAACCCGATCTTACATTGCGCGCTGGCGTTGCCATCTCACAGATCTTACAGCATTCTGTAAATGCTCAGCAGTTCTTTTGGAAGGCTTTGCACGAGATCTTCGCCCTTTTCGGAGCCATCCTATCGTGCAAAGCCCGAGCCTCGGGATTTGGAATTCTCGTAGAAAAACGACCCATGTCTCTTCAAAGTGCTGTTCTCAACTCCGAAAAGCTGTGGGAAAATCTCGGCTTCGCAGTCATAGAAGGCTTTTGATCGAGCTCTTATCTGGCATCAACTGCGGATTGAGGTTGTTACGGATCCCCTCGGCAAATCTCGAGGCCTCCAGACTGCGTGTGACTCGCATGATGGTGTTTGTGATCGTTGGATTCTTGAAGGAATAAGTCTGTATGTCTTCCCCAGCGGTTTGCTCACGTAAAAGGGAGGGAAATCAGAGGGCTTAGAAATCGCACTGGTGGTGTGCGTGCGAGCTCTTGCATGGCATGCCAGGCTACTTGTAATACAAACCCAGTCTTGAAGCGGCATGCCATTTGTAATTAATTTGTGGCATGTGTGGCAGTACCCCTCCCTCCCTCCTCCCTCCCTCCTTCCTCCCTCCTTCTCTTCCCTCGCTCCCTTCCCTCCCTTCCTCTTCCCTCCCTCCCTCCCTCCCTTCCTCCCTTCCTCCCTCCCTCGCTCCCCCTCTCTCTGTTAAATGACACATGCCCAATGTACACCCTGATGTTCAAGATGCATTTGAAAATGCTATGATGCCGAATGGCATTGGCTCAAGACTGGACAACTGCTCGGTCGCACAAAGGAATGGCTGCTTGAGTGCGACTAGGTCGTTCGTAACAAATTGGATTGTATAGCGGAATTTGCACACACTCTCTCTCACTCTCTCTTGGCAGGTCTTGCCCGAGTTGAAGGAACTGCTCGCTTGCTTTGCTGGGGCATTGTGACTCTTATGTCAGGTTACGGCTTCGTGCACTTCGAGGCTGAGGAGGCAGCAAAGAATGCCATCGCGAGCCCAGACCTCAGAGCACGGCATGGCTGGTCGTTCAATGATGAGCGGTCCGGCCGTTCGCAATTCAGGGATGAACGGCATGCAGATCGGCGAGCAGACAGTTGCTGTCAGCACCTTTCAAAAGCGAGATGAGCGGAACATGACAAATCTCTACATTAAGAACTTTCCGCAGGAGCTTCCGGCAACTTTGATGTAGCAGCCACGGTCACAACACAGTGTAGTGAGTGTGTCTGCGGTTCTTCCATCTGAAGAAGAAAAGCAGGACACGGACGAGGGATCGCTCAAGGCACGGCACGGCACGGCCTTGCCCCTGGCAGCAGCGCTCTCATGCTCGTGCCTGCTTCTTCAGGAACTGTTCCAACAGTTCGGCACGGTCACTTCAGTTGCTGTCATGAAGGAGTGCTGCGAAGACGACAATAGTACAAGTAGTGTCACGTCTTTTGGATAAGTATGTAGGTATGTGTGCATGTGTATATGTATCAGGCAGAGTGCTGCGGCAGTCCTGCAGGATGAGCGTGGGCATTCCAAGGGCTTTGGCTTCGTTTGCTTTGCATCGCCTGATGCAGCAGCGAAGGCCCCGTGCAGCATCGAGAAAAACAGAGTAGGACTCCGCAGAGTTCATTCTGCTCAGGCCGTGTCGGAGATGCACCTGAAGCTCGTGAAGGGCAAAGCGCTCTACGCCTTTGCCTTGGAGCTGATGGGTTGGAGCTTCGTCGGTTTTTCACAGTGGTACTTAAGGTTGGACTGGCCGAGAAGCGCGAGGCCATCTGGCAAAAGCATGGGGATGTGGGAGTTGAGTAGAATCTGTTCATGCAAAGTTGATGCTGGCTTTCAGGCCCGTGCCGAACGGCTCCGCCAGCTCTTTTCGCCAGCCGGCAAGAGTGGCAAGGGCTGGGGCAAGAAAGGCCTGGTGGCTCCTCCCTTGGCTTTGTGGCTTTGTACTCCCGCCGGCTGGAGGTGGACAAGGAAACCTGCCGATGGGCAAGAACGTGCAGGGACCGGGAGCGATACCCATGGGTGCTATTGGCCCTGTGTGCCCGATGGGTTCCATGATGCACCCAGGCCACGTAAAACACGCGGTGGTCGCACGGTTGTCCCTTTGCTTCGAGACTGAGTGCAGGCATGCCGAACATTTCTGAGGGCACGGAGGCTGCTCGGCCTGCGCTGCAGCCGGCAGCTCGACTCCCCACGTTGCTGAGCAAGGCAGTGCGCTGCCTGGGGAGTGTGGGCATGGTTTTGGTTCCTGGGCAGGCTCAACAAAAGGAGGATGCCACAGCTCAGCATGCAGAAGCAAGGCGAACAGAAGAAGCTCGGGTTGCAGAAGAGGCGCGTGTGACGGAGGAGGCACGGCGAGCCCAGGAACGAAAGGTCGCAGAGGAAGCCAACGTGGAGGAAGAGAGGCAAGCCAGGCTTGCGGAGGAGGCCAGGCTCAAGGACGAAGCCAGGCTTGCCGAGGAAGCGAAGAGTGCGGAAGAACTGCGACTTGCGGAAGAGGCAAGGCTCGCAGAAAAAGCGCGACTGGCAGAAGAGGCACGCATTGCGGAGGAAGCGAGGCTCGTGGAAGAAGCCCGCTTGGCAGAAGAGGCCAGGATTGTCAGATCGGAAGCTGCTCGAGAGACCAAAGCATGGCTGTGAACATTGTTACTTACCGGTTTGCTGCCAGAGAGGGGGCAGAGATTCCGTGAGAGAACGAGAAAAGGAAAGAGACAGAGATAATTCCACTGAGCGTGCGCAAGGTGGCAGCGCCCTGCCCCCCGCAAAGGCTTCTCTCGTTGAAGCTTCACGTATCGTAGCTACATCTGATTTCTTGTCGAGGCACGAGCTTCGTGAGCTGGGCATGCTGGGCACTGGTGGCTTTGGCACAGTCACCCTCCAGGACTTGGGAGTTGGACCTGAAGTTGTCTTCGAACCCCAGACAAGCCCCCATGTCACGAAAACCCAAACCCTAAACCGTCTGGGACTGGAAGCCGTGCCTGCTGTGCGTGTCGAAACCGTCTGGGGCTCCAGTAGCGGAGTTTCTTATCCTGGGCAACTGGGGGGGGGCAAACGTGTCTTCAGCAGCAGCAGCAGTCGCGGCGCCATTCGCTTTGTAGGGCGGGGTGGTTTTTGGCTCTTGGGGGGCATCGTGAGATCATGGGAGGGTTTCATCACTCAAAAGAGGCAGGCCGCTATGCGCCTGTGCCTGTATGGCAGAGTGGTCTTTTTTGGGAGTTTGGGGAGGGCGTCGGGGCATGGCTTTTGCACGGTTCGATAACAGGAGGCTTTTGCGTTTCACTCAAAGGAGACCGGCCGCTATTCGCTAGTTTGGCGGAGTGGCTCCATTTGGCTCTTGGGGGGGCATCGTGATATCATGGGAGGTTTTTCATCACTCAAAAGAGGCCGGCCGCTGTGCGCCTGTATGGCGGTGTGGTACGACATGTTGCGAGCATCGGCGTTCGCATGTATTCCAGATCGCACAGAACAGATGGTGCGATTTGGTACGTGGACGGGCCTGTGCATGTTGCACTACAGGCATCCATGTATGTGACTCTGTATGTGTGTATAAGTTGTAAGATCACCCATCACAGGGGCACACTGACACATCGCAGAGGGTACGATCTGTTGCGGGCATACCAGCACAAAGAGTGTCCTCGCATTTTATGCTGGCAGTAGTGCGCCAGTGTGCCGAAAAGGCGCATGTGGGCGGTGAAGAAGTGCCGCTTGCAGTGTCATGTCACGAAGTCAGCGTAGCTGGAGGCCATGCTATTGAGAAATTCGATGCGATAGAATGGAGGGGTGTTTTTTTGGCGTGTTTTTTTGCCTTCTTTTTTTTTGCCTGCGGGGGTGGGTGGGTGGGGTGCAGGGAGGTGCGTGGGGCTGCGGGGAGCTCGGGGGTGTGGGAGCGGGATGCACATCCTGGTTCGTTCTCTCTTCTTCGCAACACAACAGAAAAGTAGGCAGGCCTTCGTGGCGGTGCTTGAGCCGTCCGCTTGCGAGAGACGAGGTTTTGAAATGAACATAAGGGAGAGGAAACTATCAAGGAATTTTCTACAGTCTATAATGTTTAGGACTTTAGGGTTGGAAGGAATCCCAGCTGCAAAAAGGGTTGGGAATTCAAGCGAATGCGTGCTAGACCAGCAGGCACGAGCAGGGGACATCAGTCGAGATGCTTCAGGAGCATGGGACAACCGGCACGAGATATGCCTTGAAGGCTATCTCCAAGTGCCAGGTTGAGGCCAGCCGGATGGAGCCGCAACCCCAATTCCAGCTTTCGGCCAACATGTTAAAGAGATGCTGGTGTATGAGGTTTTTCATCCTCCGCGAGGTGGACATCTTCCGACGGCTGTGCTCGCGGTTCGCAAGATTCCTGGATTGTCTTCGGTTTTCTTTGCTTTCCCTGGTAGCAGTTTAATCTACCAGGTGGTTACCCTGGCGAACACGTTCCGCGACGCACGGCACGTCTACCTGCTCCTGGAGGCAACAAGAACCACAAGCCGGCAAGTGTCACGTCCACAATCCGAGAGTTAACATTCTTGCTCGGGAGGTGGCGCACGGTGGTGACCTGCACAATTTCTACCACGTGCAGGGCCACACAGGCAAAGTGAAGCAGCTTGCAAAGAAGCATGTTGTTTAACCCTGAGTGTCGGAATGTGTCGAAGGAGACCTGGCCTGTCTCCTTTTCCACCTCGGCTGCCTGACGGAGGTGTTGCTTTTGTCTTTTTGGTGATTGTTTTTCGTTGCTGTTGTTGCACCACAGCAATCAGAGAGGCTTACTCTGGCGATGTCAGCTGCCGCCCACCGCCCAAACACCCTCCCTCCCTCCCTGCCTGCCTGTCTGACTCCCTCACGCACCCACTTACTCACTCACTGCCGCACCGCTCGTTGGGCCGCTATTCGCCTGTATGGCAGAGTGGTCTACTTTGGGAGTTTGGGGAGGGCGTCGGGNCCTGCCTGTCTGACTCCCTCACGCACCCACTTACTCACTCACTGCCGCACCGCTCGTTGGGCCGCTATTCGCCTGTATGGCAGAGTGGTCTACTTTGGGAGTTTGGGGAGGGCGTCGGGACATGGCTTTTGCACGGTTGGAGAACAGGAGACTTTTGCGTTTCACTCAAAGGAGACCGCCCGCTATTCGCTAGTTTGGCGGAGTGGGCTGTTTTTGGCTCTCGGGGGGTCGTGCTTCTGCAAATGGCGCGAGGAGGGAAAAGGCATACCTACATGAATAAGCAGGCCCTCGCGGTCGTGCTTGTGAAAATCGTGCGGAGGGAAGAACTAGGCCAGCAACGCAAGAACGCAAGAAGCAGGCCATCGTGGCGGTGCTTGGGGATATCGTGCACGGAGGGAAAGGAAATAGGCCTAGCAATGCAATAAGGAAAGAAACAGGCTCTTTGTCGCCCCTCTTCACTTGCGGCCGGGCCGAGGTGAATGACGCGAAGCATTTGCAATAATGGCTTTTCTTTGCTCATGCATATCCCTGCTTTATTCCTACTGATGCGGGTCTGTGTTAGATCTTTTGAGTCTTGCTGGGCGGCGAGCGGTGCGGGTGTGAGCGGAGCCTTCCATGATTTCTGCATGGTTTCTGAGTGAACACCACCACCACAAGTGCAACCACAAGTGCCACCATCACAGCATGTTTGGCAGGCCTTGGAGCACATCCACAGCAAGGATGTGCTTTGGCGGGATCTCAAGCCCGCCAATGTGCTCCTGGATGCCAAGGGCTATGCCAAGGCCTGGCACCCGGGAAAGTATAGTCTGGTATATTCCAATCAAGTATAGTTTTGTCTACAATGTAGTATCGTATCCTGATCGTGTTTCCGATTCCCTGGGAACGAGGCCTCCGACTTCGGCTTGTCGAAGCACTGCCGAGGTGTTGACCTCAGCGACCCAAGCAAGTTGCGGCTTGAACTCAGTCTGAAAGCTCCAAGGACGCACTTTTACCTTGGTCGGCACGCCAGGGTATCAGGCTCCGGAGGTGGGTCTTGATCTGAGCATCGTCGGTTACCCTACGGCCTGTGCCAAGTTCTTGGAAGGTGGGTGACGGGTGGTTCGGCTACGGCCAGGCAAGGCATGGCTCGTCTTTGATGCTTTAACTCAGCTCTGCCTTTGAAGGCATCGGACTGGTATGCCATGGGCGTGGTGGCGGTGGAGCTGGCAACCGGCCTGCTTCCACCGGCCGTTCCATCCAACGATGCGGTGTGGTGCTCAGGCAATTAAAACATGCCGGCCTTAGTTCAGCCAGCCTGCACCACATCAAACTTAGGCTCGCCAGCTTTGCGACGGTCTGTTGGAGCCCGAGCGGACCAGGCACGTGTTGGCGCTACGCTTACGCATACATTCCTCGCTCGCAGACCCGCTCACTCACTCATTCCAATCATGCACTCCACTCACTCGCTCACTTGCTCCATTGATTTGAGAACTATGCGCAACAAATATAGCAGCAGCCCTCGTGGCCGTGCTTGAGGATATCGGGCTAGGAGGTGAGCCACTCATTCACTCACTCTCTCACACACACACACACGCATGCGCTGATGCACTCACCCACCCACCCACACACGCATCCACTCAGTCACTGACTCCACTCACTCACTCCACTCCACTCCACTCCACTCCACACTCACTCACTCACTCACTGACTCCCTTGCAGATTCTGGACAACGAGCTATTCGCTTTTTTTTTCGGAGTGGCTCCATTTGGCTCTTGGGGGGGGGGGGCATCGTGAGATCATGTAAAGTTTTCATCACTCAAAAGGCCGGCCGCTATTCGCCTGTATGGCAAAGTGGTCTACTTTGGGAGTTTGGGGAGGGCCGGCCGCTCTTCGCTTGCATGGCAGAGTGGGCTATTTTTTGGCTCTATAATTGACAGTACCATCAGTTCTTTCAGCATTCAGCGTTGAGATGCATCTTCCTGGTATTGATGCCTTGCAGAAGCAAGCCCTCGTGGCGGTGCTTGTGGGTTGACATTGGAGTCATTGGAGGTTGAACGCCGACGGCGTTCGCAGCACGGCGTTGTTCCTGGACTTCCCTTGGGAGCGCCTACGTGCTGGCACGCTACGTGCACCTGTGGAGCCCGGCCAGGTGGGTTTTGTGTTTGTTTGCCATGTCCAGTTGCACACCCTTGCCAAGAACAAGATGAGAGCTCCAACCAGGCAGACCCTATGGCGAATGCACGCGGCGGCATCGCCCTGGCGGCGGGCACGCCACGGGTGGACAGCCACTGGCACGAGCCGTTCTCTGCCGGTGCGGAGGCAGGAGTTCCAATGTTGGGAATGCGGGAGGCACATTTTGATGATGAAGGTGCCGCCTTTGGCCACACCGGAGCCTCAGCGGTCTCCGCAGCTTGGATCCCAGACGGTTTGGCACCTGTGGGGAAGAATCTCAACCGGCGTTTGTGCTTAGGCCGCTCAAACTGTGCCGCGCCAGAGTGGACTGGACCGATCCACTTGCAGCGTGTTCTCTTGTTGTTTCCCTTCTCAGCCCTTCTCTCTTTTGCTTTCTCTCTTTCTCTCTCTCTCTCTCTCTCTCTCTCTTTTGGCCTCTCTCTGCAGGAGCCAGCCATCCACTGCGACGCACAACTTCTTGGCGGTCACAGAGGGCGAGTTCTTGCATGTGTGGCCCTGAATACTAGAGTTACTAGAGGAGGGAGGGAGATGTGAGTGGCGAGACTGAGTGAGCCAGATGCACCTCGAGCGAACGAGTGAGTGAGTGCATTTGAGCAATCCACATTCTTATGAATGGTTTGTTTTTCCCCACCCTCGGTGTGGGGTTGTTAGATTTGAACGTCAGTTATTACTCCTCGCCCGCTGAGACTACCTCCAGAGACTACCTGGAGTGCCCAATCCCACAGACTACCGTGAGACTCCCTGGAGTGCCCAACCCCACAGACTACCGTGAGGCCCAACCCCACAGACTATTGTGAGACTACCTGGAGTGCCCAACCCCACAGACTACCGTGAGGCCCACTCCCTGGAGTGCCCAACCCCACAGACTACCGTGAGGCCCAACCCCACAGACTACCGTGAGACTACCTGGAGTGCCCAACCCCACAGACTACCGTGAGGCCGAACCCCACAGACTATTGTCAGACTCCCTGGAGTGCCCAACCCCAGAGACTACCGTGAGACTACACAGTTTACAGGCCTACCCCCCGATAGGGACGCGGAATGTTGAGCGAGTCAGTGAAGCAAGTGAGTGAGAGAGTGAGTGTAGGGGTGTTTGAGTCAGCGACAAAAGAGTGAGCGAATGGAGGCTCTGTGGGAGTGAGTGAGTGGAAAGAGTGAGTGACGGAGTGGCGGAGGGAGGGAGCGCAGCAAGTGCATGATCGAGTGAGTAAGTGAGGGAGTGAGTGGCGTGAGTGAGTGAGTGAGTGAGTGAGTGCATGATCGGTGAGTTGAGAGCGTGGGTGAATGATGTGGATGAGTGACTGGTGAGTGGGTGAGAGTGAGAGGAATCAATAGGTGAAGTGAGTCCATGGCTCCCATGTTCAGATGCTCGCAGTGAGGTTTATACCGCCCCCGCCAACGGTTGGGTTTTTGCCGTGACCCCGCTCGACGAGGCCAGGGCACGAGCCGGCTCTACTACTCGTAATACTAATAACAGTATTAACATTAGTACTAATACTAATAATACTAATAATACGAATAATACTAATGATACTAATAATACTAATAATATTAATAATACTAACAATACTAATAATACTAATAATACTAATACTAATTCTAATACCAATAACACTCATACTACTAGTCCTTGCCAGTGACCATGTTGCTGCGACTCAGGCTCGCCGTGGTTGGCTGCCTGAAGACGTGGCGGGGGAGCTTGCTGGGGGCACGTACGTGTGCCGGGCTCAGCCTCCCCCCACTTGATGTCAGCTGCCGCCCACCGCCCAAACACCCTCCCTCCCTCCCTCCCTGCCTGTCTGACTCCCTCACGCACCCACTTACTCACTCACTGCCGCACCGCTCGTTGGGCCGCTATTCGCCTGTATGGCAGAGTGGTCTACTTTGGGAGTTTGGGGAGGGCGTCGGGNCCCCCCCCCCCCCCCCCATCACCGCCATCACCACGATCACCACCATCACCACGATCACCATCATCACCACCGTCACCACCGTAACCACCATCGGACTGCTGCCGCTGCACAGACAGAGCTTTTCCCAGCGTGGCAGCGGCTCTGGCGCGTCCACGCAAGCTGGGAGGACCCCGCCAGGCGCTGCTCCGTCGAGGCAGACGACGTCTGTGTGGTCTGGGATGGCCACCGCAACCGCTGCGACAGTGGTGTTCATCTCAGACGAGACGAGCTTGTGTCAGTTTGAGCCGCAGGAACCAGGTTTGGTTGCCAAAGCCAAGGCTGGACCTACGTCCATTTCGTGGATGCCCCCGGTGAGGGGTACATCCCAGACCACCACCTGGCATTTTGGCTGCACGGTGGAGCAGCTTCCAATGCACGGTCTGAGATGGAAAACCACAGCGACTGCAGTGAGGCATGGCTCTGACCATTGACAAGGGCACGGGCACAGGCGCAATATCCGGTTGGTCACATGTCGGCGAGCGGGCGCACTGCTTTTCTTTTGCTGTCCTTTGTTGTGCAGCCAGATTCTGCCAGTTCGCCATGTGGAGGTGTATGCGTGCGTCAAAGCCTCTTGCAGTATGTTGCCCTGAGTGTCATCGCCAAGCGCGAGGAGGTCTGGCATTTTTGTCCCCCATCACTTTTGAGCGGTTCTGATCGTGTGTTGCTGTCAGGCCCAGAAAAATGCTACCCAAGAAGCTGAGACAGAAGCGCCAAAGCCAGCTCCCTTGAAGGCAGCAGAGGATAAATCCCGAGCAAGCTTCTTCTTGTGGCCCTCCATGCTCCCGATTGGTGAGTTCTTGTCTTCTGGTGGAAGCTCCCCTCCTGCGGACAAGCCCGGCGAGCTGGAGAAGGCCGAGGATTGGAGCGAGAGGGACGTGGAGACTCTGAAATGCAAGCTCCGCGTTTGCAGATGGGTGCCAGCAGCCCGATCATTCAGGGAGTGGCTGCAGGCGGTCCCTTGGATCGGGAATTCCCAGAATTTCGGCGGCCGTCCGAGATGGCGCTGATGAAAGACTTCTGGCTCTGCGGGGCGGCCGTCCCGGTGCTCGACTTGGATACCCAACTTATGTTGTCTGGTGAACGCAGGTCCAGCACAGAGGCCAGCTTGCTCATGCTTCTGGGAATTCCGGACCAGGTACCACAAGGCCAGAGAATCAGCTGCGCATGGTCTCAACTGAGTGCTATTCGCTTGTTTTGGTCCTCTCGTTCCTCCGACATGCAAGAAGATGGTGCCTCCGCTTGGGTTGCGAACTGCCTGTACCACAAGGCCAGAGAATCAGCTGCGCATGGTCCCAACTGAGTGCTATTCGCTTGTGGTGGTCCTCTCGTTCCTCCGACGTGCAAGAAGATGGTGCCTCCGCTTGGGTTGCGAACTGCAAGGGAGCGCACCTCAGCTCTGCAAATCGATCAAGCAGAATTTCAAGGCCGCCGACTTGGTCCGTGCTCTTAGACGGATGGCGGATGCAGCAACAGAAAAGCGGCCACAGCGTAAGACTGCTGAAACGGAGACCGCAGTTCGGCTGGCAATGGCTCTGTCAGGGCCCATTCGTGGTCATGGGGAGGCGGTTCACGATAACATCCGGTTCCAACAAATCAGGGCACCCTTCGGCCGTCACAGCGTTGTGTCTTCAATAACATGCGATGGCTGTCAGAAGAAGAGCAGCAGAAGAGGAGCAGAGCTATGACGAGTAGTGGGCTAGACTGGGTTCATCAAAACATCTCTAACGAGGTTGCCCAAACTCTTCAGGTGCAGGGTCTCAGCACCCAGGTTGCAGCTGAGGCTTTGGCCACGGCCGATGAAGGAGAGAAGCACCCAGACTGGTTTGAGGCAGCCGGACAGCAGGAACGCCTCACTTCCCGCTTGCGCTCCCTGATCCGGGACATGCTTGACCAAGCCTCGGCTCAGGATTCGGTGAGTTTCGATGCACTTCTGCAGAATGCGGATGATGCGACAGCTACAGAGATCAACTTTGTTTGGGACTGGCGGAGCTTTGGTGGACAGTCTTTGATGTCACCAAAAGTTCCGTGATCAGTTCGAACCGTACCACGGCCTCTTCGGCTGTGACTTGGCCTCTTCCACGCCCTACGAGGGTACCCTGATACGCCTTCCCTTCCGCACGCCAGAGTCGTCTAAGCTGAGCGACATCAGCAAGACGATCGTGTCAGCTGAACAAGCAACGGTGTACCTTCACTCATTCGAAGAAGCGGCCGCCGAGTGTTTAGCCTTCCTCCAACATGTGACTGGGTTCTTGTTAAGGAGCCTCATTTAAAGCTGGCAGCGACCCTAATAGCGATCTAGATTAAATGATAGGGTTTCGTTGTTATGGTAAATTAACCGAACCCAGGTGAAGTAGGCCAACTTTTGCTGGATTGCGCCCGATGCTGGTCCGGATGCTCATGCCCTCGAGTGTACCGGCTTCTTTGGGCCCAGCCGCCAGAGGCAAACCACGGATGAGCGTGCGCTGGAATACAGGCGGGTTTTCTCATCGCGGTCACTTCAGAAGAGCAGCTGGGTTCTTCTTAAGGGGTTTAATTTAACTCACCATACTAAAGAAACCCTGAAGCCCTACTATGTACTATAGACCCCTACCGTATTATGGCAACTTACATGGAACCCCTTAAAAAGACTATTTACTTGAGACCGCCATTATAGTGACTTACATTAAACCCCTTAACAAAGAACCCAGGCAAGGAGAAGCACGCCTCATCTCCGACCTGCTCAGCCGCTTGGGTGTCCAGCAGCCAACGGAGTCGGAGACCAGGCCCTATGTCATGGGACTTAGTAATAGTCCTTTCCCCCTAAAATTGAACCACCCCCCTCCCCCCCTCCCTAATATAAAGACTCGAAGTCCGGGGTTGAGTTGTAATATTAGGTATGGGTCAAATGAGTCAGAAACACAGCAGCCAGCAGTCACGCAGCCATTCCGGCTGTAGCCCCAGGCCCTAAAGCCCAAAGCCTTAAAGCCCTAAGCCTTAAGCCCTGAAGCCTGAAAGCCTTCAGCCTTAAACCCTAAGCCCTAAAGCCCTACGCCTTTAAGCCCTAAGCCCTAAAGCCCCAAGCCTTAAGCCCTAATCAAAGAGTTTAATATTAGGAGTAGGGGGAAGGATTCGGGAGTTCCTTAAAGGGTTCCTTAAAGGGTTCTACAGGGTTTAGGGTCTACTGACTTGGAGGATCATGGGGCGTAGTATCTAGGGTGGTAAGTACGGTAACTATAGTTATAATTACTTAAACCCCCACGTAGGGTACTTGTACCTTACTAGTTCCCATGATCCTCCAAGCAGGCCCTATGTGAGTTTCAACGTTGTGGTGTCCGTGCGCTGGATTTCCCCGACGGATCTGCAATCTGGCAAGGAACAGACAGAGGTTTGGAAGCCTGGGGTCTATTCCTTCAGCACGACAATCCCGAGGATGATCGTTGGAAGTCGCTGGGGGAGTCGGAGGCTGAAGGACTCGGCTACGTGCCCTTTGCAGGCCTTGCGGTCTGCCTCTCCAGGGAGCTCCATCGGCCCAGGATCTGTTGTTTCCTTCCGCTTGCTCCCCTTTTTGATCAACGCCAACTTTTGCCTCACAGATCCCACGGCGCCCAGACGCTTGGGTTTGGCTGCTGGTTCCGGGTTTGCTTCTGACTGGAAAAGCATGCTCCTACGACACATCGTGGAGCCTGGTCAGAACAGGCTGGAGCCGTACAGACCGTTCGGAGCCAGTGCCAAAGTGCAGATGCTGCACACGTCGTGGGCAAGGAGATTTGCGCCTTGATGCCTTGCAGTCAACTGCCGCACAGTCTCCGAAAGCTTCTGAACCTCCATCTACGCTTCCGAGCTTGTGCAAAAAAGCGCCCGCTCCTTGGCGGCGATCTTCCACGTCCACGAGGACTCCAAGTCTTCGGCGGAGCTCTTGTCCTTCACGGCTTCGGTGCGGCCCCTGACGCTAGTTGAGGGCCGAGGCAAGCAGCATCAAGCAGTTCACGAGTACCTTAGCAGTGGGACAGGATTCAAACAATGCGACGTGGCTCGCAGTGTTTTCGAAGAGTTCAAGTCTGCAAATTTGGCCCGACATGCGGAGGTGAACCCTGCCCTCGTGCTGTCCTGCCTGCGCGAAGACACTCGCTCCAGCTTGGATGCCCTGACCGCGATAGAACTCTTGGGCTACGTCCTTAGCGAAGAGCTTCCGGCAGATGTGGTGTCAGCACTTCAAGGCTTGAAGTTGGCGCCTCTTTGCGGTGGGAAGGTAGCATCTTTCAGCACCGGCACGCCGCTGTACTACGCCTTTCCCACCGGATCGGCTTCCGGTTCCAGTGGAATGGCCCAGCAGCTCGTGCCAGCTCTGACGTTGAATTTGTCAGGAGTTGACGAAGACGGAGTTGCAAGATTGGGTGCTAGTGCTCCCGGGCTAGGCATTGAAAATGTGAGAACTTCGGAGCAGTTGGCCACGGCTCTAATCGCCGGCTTTCTGCCAATCCGTGCCCCACCTTTGGAATATCCAATACTGCAAGCGGCAATCGAAGACCGATTGGGAGGCCAGGCGCCTGAGAGATACTACTCGTATTGGGCCCGCAGAATGCCTAGGCTGTCTGTCCTTCCGCAGGTCCCCTCAGATCAGAGTCCTTCCGGAGAGTCACAGCCGAGCCGTGGGCTTGGGATTTGGCAGATGGGGCCCAGCATAGAACCTGCTGCACGCTGCTTCACCCGGCCAGTAGAAGACTTATGGAGTTGTACAGATCTGTCCGAAGTGGCCAGGGTGCTTTTGCCAGACAGATTTGCACGGGCCTCAAGCGACGGGAGGTGGAGACCTCCGGTATGTCTGTGCCGATCCGCCCAGGTCAACGCCAGCCACCCGGCGATGTCTGTCCCTGAGAGCCTACAGGCCCGTGGTGCGCCATGGCTCATCATGCCTCCAGGACTCCGGGAGTCCTTCAATTCCTCCAGCAGCAGGGGCTCCTCGTCAGTTTGGGCACTTATGTGCCATGCCAGGCAGCTTGTTGACGGTGCTTGCTGCCTGGGCATCGGCTTTGGAGCAGCTGGGTTCTTTGAGTCTTTGGTGTCAACGGTTGCGACCTCACCAACGGCACCACCTCTGTGGGAGCCTCAGCTTGAGACAACGCACGCGTGGACACTGCAAGCCAGTGCCTCTCTGCAAGGCTCAGAATTGTGTACCGCTCTGTGCGACCCGATCGCTCCTTCGGATGCGAGGAGGGACAGTTGAGAACAGAGCAAGCGTCGCAGCCGCCTAAGGTGAAGGGAGGCTTGCAAGACGACGCCTCAGGGCCTCAGGATGTGAACCGCCCTCTGCGAGGTTTGTCGGCTTCCGATCTTCCTCGCTGAATCCGAGAATCGTGAGGAGGAGCAGGCTCAGGCACGGCCTCCCTCCTTTTCAGGGCCGCTCCAAAAGCCAGACCTGAAACCCTCGAAGCCCCAATCCCAAACCCAGGACTGCATGCTGATCCTGTGCCCCGTCAGCCCTGAACCCTAAAAGCTATGCCGATACACCCTCAGCCTTGAACCCTAAAGCCAGGAAAAAAACCCCAAACCCCAAACCTTGCAGGCCTTCCGCTCCCTGGTGCATTTGGCCGTCGTGGAAGGCGAACTTTTGCAGCTCCACTCCTCGCCGGTGAGGCGCCGGTCACACATCCTAAATAAGGTTGAGGGTCCTATAGGGCCTAATTAGATACGGCTCTAGGTTTATTTGGGTTTAGGGTTGACGGTTCTTGCAACCCTCCTTAAGATCCAGAGCTTAAAGGCCGCTCTCCTCTACCCCCACATCAACATTCCTTGCAGCCCGTAACATCCCTAAACCCTGGACCCAATTATACACCTTGAACACATGATTTCCCTAAGCCGTAAGCCGTAAGCCCAAAACCCTTACATCTATCCCCAAACCTTAAAGCCATACATCCACATAAAACCTTACCTTAAACTTTCCAGGCCCCAAGCCCCAGACCGAAACTAGAATCCAGAACCCTGAGGCTGGACCTCGAGTCCACCTTCATCTTCCTGGCCTCCCCGAAGACGCCCACGGAGGTCGCCGCAGCTCTCGCCCTGCCTGAGGCACACACTGTAGCATTGTTATCTTTACCATCATCGTTACCATCATTATCATTATAGTTGTTGCTACCACGGTTATCTGATAACGATAAGATACTGTAATGAGAACAATGCTTATGACATACACTGCGACTAACACTAATAATATCACTAAAACTAACACTTAACAATATTAACGCTAATAGTCGGAATAATATCAGTGATATGGGTTTTGGGGTAGACTTTAGAGGGCTCAGCACCGTCTTGTGTTTTTTAGGGTAGGTTGCGAGGTTTGGGCTTTGGCAAGTGTTTTTGTTGCCGGCGCTTCTTGTTTTTCCGGGGCTTGGGGTGCAACTTCTAAACCCTATACCCTAAACCCTCAGTTCTTTTGGGGGTTCAAGTGGCCCTAGCTCTCAAGTTGAGGGTTTGCGCAGTTCTCCCGGGCCGGTAGAACTAGGGATGCAGGATTCATGTGGGAGTTTAGGGTTCTTTTGGTGTTTTGTTCAAGCTTTTTCCCAAAAACATCTCGGATGTTGTGGGTTCTCGTTCAGGTTCAGCGTTCACGGAGGGTACGCGCCGGGGGGCGGGGTGGCCGGGCTACGGAGGATGAGCGTTCACGGAGGGTACGCGCCGGGTACGGGCGGGAAGCGTGCGGGGCGGCGGGGCTGCGGAGGGTCCCGGTATGGGCGGGTTGGCCGGGCACGGAGGATGAGAGTTTCGGAGGGCGGGGCTACGGAGGGTACGGGCGGGTTCACGGCGGGTACGGGCACGGTACGCGCCGGCCATCCCCATGAAATTGTTCTCGTCAGAAGTGAGACATGATCATGACCTTCTAGTATCATCATCGCCGTCTTCGTGATATTACGGAGAGTCTCTGTGCTGAAGTGTACTTTTCTTTGCCACCCTAAACCCTAAACCTTATATTTAAGGGCTGCGCCAGGCGCGGGCAGCGCGAGTTCGTGCACCGGGCAGTAGTCCCTCCCATCTTGGCCCCCCAACAGCCCGCATCCCTGGGCTAGTCTGGGCACGCCGAGCCCCCGCTGATGCTCATGATGCGCGCCCCTGCGGTGCGCATCATGAGGTCGGCCGCGGGCGGAAGCAGCATCATCGAATTTGCTGCCGCTGCACCGCGCCGTCCAAAAATCTGCCCCAACGCCACACGGAATGCGTGCGCGTTTCGCAGCCATTCACCAGCTAATTTC
>BGNK01001025.1:0-39987 GCA_003297005.1 Symbiodinium sp. clade A Y106
CAAATAAAGACAAAGTTTGCCAAATACGAACATAAATAAGGTTTTGGGCCCTTTACATATAAGCCCTGTTGATCTAATCCCTGTTGTTCTGGTTCGGCGCAAACGGTTAAGGAATCTACCCCTATGGGTCCCTTGAAAGGAACCCCTATAGATCCCTTTAAAGGAACCCTAGAGATCCCTTTAAACTTCAAGCGAAGCATGTGGAGACCTCAGAGGCATCGCCGCAGTGGGGGGCTTCCTCTTCGTGCTGGTTTGTCCGAAGCCTAAGGGTCCGAAGGACCCAGTATTTGAGGTTCTATAAGGGTTTTAACAGAACCAGGGTTCTAGGGTTTAGGTTTAGGACAATTGAGCCCTTATGATCCTTAATAGTGGGTATTTAGGGTATCCTAAGGGTCCAAAGGACCCAGTATTTGAGGTTCTAAAAGGGTTTTAAAAGGACCGAAGAGTTAGGGGTTCTGCAAGGGTCTCTATTGAGGGTTCTATACGGATTCTACAAGGGTTTCTAGAGGGGTTCTCATATTCTCATGAGTGTTCTATAAGGACTGAGTTTCAAAAGGGTTTTAAGCGCCCAAAACAAAGGACCCAACAATTAGGGGTTCCATCCGGCACAGGCATAGCAACCCCGGCACTACTGGATTGCCAGTGTCAGGGTCCATGGCACCACCACCCGGAGTGGTGGACATTGCAAGGCTGGCCGATTTCATGCAGAGAGCGGACCGCTGTATGGAATTTGGAACATAATACTTTGAGTGGTCGATCGCGAAGATCAAGCGGCTAGAGGCCAACAGGCCCTTCGCTGTTGCGAATGACAGCAGTGATGAACCCGGGATGGGGGGCTCCAGCCACCCGTATTGTACCCAATTAGGTCTCACAGGGGTTCATATTATATATATATATATACATATGTGTGTATATTTATTTATCTATAGTCTATAGGTACATATATGTGTGTCTATTTATCTATAGGCAGATCGATCGACAGATAGATAGAATCACAGATCGACATAGGCACTTTAAGGCCTAAGGGCTTTAGGTTGTGGGGGCATGGGGTTCAGGACCTGTACGTGCCAAATCCCACACTAATCTCTGAATCGTTTTTACTTGAAGGCTTGAAGGGGCAGGGGACTTAGTAAGTAGGTTATAAGTAGAGTTATAAGTGCCCTAAATGGAGTTAACCTAATTATAACCCTACTTATGACCAACTTACCGAGTCCCCTGCCCCTTCAAGTAGGTCCTGAGCACTGCATGAACTCCACTTCAAACGCGAAGCCTACCCCATATACACTCCAATCGCGAAGCCTGCAAACCCCAAACTAATTTTAAGCAGGCCCTAGAATCAAAAACCGTGCAAACCCTTCTTATGGCCCAAACCCACACCTTGAAGCAACAAGATGCCAGAATACCGGATGGAGCCTGATATGCCGTACAACCCCCTGGCCCCTGTCTTAGATAGTGAACTGGGGAACTTTAAACTTTTTGCCCTTATATGTTAGCTCTATCTTAGAAAGTTTGAACTTTTGGGGGCCCGGTTGCTGAAAAAGAGAGCTGTTGAAAGACCCAGCAACACCCTATAAAGCCTCAAGCAAGGCCCTATGCCACCCCGACACCCAAACCCCAAACCCCCAAATACATCCGCCAAACCGCCAAACACTAAGCCGTACATCTCTAAACCCCGAACCTCAACGTCTCTACTTGGAGGCCCTTTTGACTTAGTAAGTCTACTTAGTATCCCCTAGAAACCATATTATAATCCCCCATAACCCACCTAACTAACCCTACTTACTAAGTCAAAAGGGCCTCCAAGTAGGGACCCTTAGCCCCTAATCCCTCAGCCCCTCGATCCCTGCACCCCAAAAGCTCCAATCCCCAGGGCCCAAACACCCAAAAACCCTAAAACCCTAACACCCTAAACCCCTAAACCCTAAACCCAAAACCGCAACCCCCCCCCAAAAAAAGAAAAAAACCGCAAACCCAAAAACTCAAGACGCTTCAACCCCCCGAGCCCTCAACTCTAAACCCCAAATCCCTGCACCTGTAGACCCGAACCCAAGGCCCCTGAACCCACAAACCCCTGAACCCTAAGCCTCAAATCCCAAATCCCGACTTGGCGGTTCAGGGGTAGTTATAATAAGTGGGTATAATTATAACTCATATCAGGGGGCTTAAAACTCCACTTATAACTAGCCATGAACCTCCAAGAGGAGGTGCTAGATCCCCTAATTTGGGGCCCTGTACTACTAAGGGTACTTTATCAGAACCGCCATTAAGGGATCTACTTTCTAGATCCTCCCGAAATTCTGGGTAAACCCTAAGCCTCAAATCCCAAATCCCTAAACTCTCACCCTTAAACCCAAAAGACCCGACATCCGAAAACCCTCCTCTGAACCCCACGCCGAGGTGCCTGTCTCATCAAAGCTATCTCTTGGCTTTACGGGCCGGATCCGTTTTGGGTTTACCTGGACCCCAAATAACCTACCTTTTTAGGGTTCCCTAATACGGTTTCTTCATAAATGTCCTTAAAAAGGTAGGTTATTTGGGGTTAAGGTAGGGGTTCAGAGTTCAGAGTTCAGGGTTTGGGGTGTGCTTAGAGGCCCAGGGGATGTAGTAAGTAGGTTATAAATAGGGTTATAAGTACCCTAGCTGGAGTTACCTCAATTATAACCCTACTTAGAACCTACTTACTAAGTCCCCGGGACCTCCAAGTAGAGCTTAGGGTTAGGGCTCAGGGTGTGGGGTTTTCTTAGGGGTTCCGAGTTCAGGTGTGTGTGCAGAGTCTAGGGTTTAGGATTTCTCCTGCATCGCGATCTTGCGGCCATGTTTGGGGTTTCGGGTTATGGTTTAGAGCTTGCTAAGGCTCCATGTAGCTATATCGTCTACACTTACCCCAAAGGGTCCTAGCTACTGTTATGGGGGATACTTTCCCAAATCATGATAAGGATTCCTTTTTTAGAAACCCTACATTCTACAGTGCAGGTTCCTATATAGGAATCCCCGTTCGGCCTAAGTATACTATACACTACATGGGAGTTTCCGAAAATTAGGGTGGCACCGGGGTACCTTCTTTGGGGTCCTTATAATAAAGATATCCTACTATATTGAGGGTCCCAAATTAGGGGGTCCCCTAGTTAGGAAACTCCCACATCGAGCCCTGGGTTGAGTGGTTTGCGGGCTTGGGGCAGTGGGGGTTTGGGGTGCAGTGTTTCGGGTTTACCTAGACCCCCAAAAGTAGGTAAAATAATGGCCCAAAACCTATAAAAGGCTATTATTCTGCATATTTTTGCGGTCCAGGTAAGGTTAAGGGTTTAGGGTTTCAAATGTGGGGTTTAAACGCCTCCGGATCACATTGTGGGGTTTTTGGGGTCTTGGGATTCGGCCTCCTTCTTGGGTGTGGGAGGGTGCCGTAGAGGGCTCGGGGAGTTTGGAAGATGATAAATTAATAAAGGGATGTAGCGGTTCTTACCCATAGGCCCCAAAGTAGTTCCTTTTTGGGATTACCTTATAGAATTCTTACTATGAACCCCCAAAAGGAACTACTTTGGGGCCTATGGGTAAAGTGAAAACTTTGAGGCCTATGGGTAAAGTGAAAACACCCTCGAATGAATAATTTGCCTCGGCTTTTTGACTGTGTTTTGAACGACGCCAGCCTGCCAGCTGTCCTTACGAATAGTCATTTAGGGTGGCTGAATCAATACCCGGACCACTCCTTAGGCCCTTCGACCTCCTAATGCATGTCAGATTATGATACCACACAGCCTTGTTCTAGTTTATTAAGCTGTAGATTTTGCCATGGGTGCAGGCCAAAGATGCCAAAACAGCTTGGTCTTGTGTAGGCAAATCCCGTAGTGTTCGTGTAACATTGGGGTCAGAATAGTTAGTACAAGTGTTCCCTTCCAGCCGTTATATAACATCATACCAGAATGTAAACCGAAACCCTCGTCTAACCCTTGAATTGAAGCCTATAGGTTGTCTGCAGGTCCGGTGTAAACGCCTTTTCAAAGAAACCCCGAAAACCCGACACGCAGATCCGAAGCCCTCAACTCCCGAACCCTGAACCCGAAAGTGCGATGACAAAAAACCCTCAACCCCTAGCCCCTAGAGACACGGTGTGGAGTGCAGGCGCAGGGAGTTAGAAGCCGTGGATGGCCGAACGGCCGACAGCAACGTAGTGGATGAGCAGGAGCTTGTTTTTTGCCGACATCAGGTCGGAGTTTCATGGCTTAGGGTGGTTTGCGGGGCTAAGTCTCCATGTACCTTCATAGTATATTATATACTTAGGCCTGAAATTATGCTATAGAGCCACCTGGAGCCGTAGGGAGGTTCAGTCATAGGGAGCCTTAGGGGGGCAGGGTGGAGGGGGGTAGGGGACTATCGGCCTTATAGGTCGTTATGAGAGATATTAAGGCCCCTTACCCCCCTCCGCACCTAACCACCCTAAGGGTCCTTATGATTTAGGAATTAGGTGCCTGGGGCTTCGGGTCGGAACCCTCCCACTGCTTCGTCAAGATGTCTTCGGGCCGATGCTGGGCCCAGGAGGAGCAGATGTCCTGCAGTTCAGTCTGCACCTCGCGCTAGAGTCTCCTTAGGATTTTTTCTGGTATTTTTGTTCATATAAAACCCAAGAGAATACTTTGAACATATCATTTTTATTGTGGTTCTAAGGGGGGGTATAGCTCAATTAAAAGGTCTCCAACTGTCCTACTGGATGCACATCTTGCAGCCTGTTGCGTCCCTTGCCCCGTAGCCAAATTCCTTCCGCTGCCGTGAGTGAAGCCTATCAAGCCAAGGGCTTTTTGAGAGGGAAAAGGATCCGTAGCTTTGCCAGCCATGCCAAAGAGGTTCTATGACGACTACTCGGACATGTACCTGAAGAACAGCAGTCTCCAAGGTCGCAAGCAGCACATGAGTGGACGACGCCACATCAACAACAAGATCGAATACTGGCAGATGCTGATCCGCGAGAAAGGCTTGACGCCACCGATCTATCCTCCTCCTCCCGGAATGGTCTTGCCGATGCCAAAGCTGGCGGCAGCCAATCCAACGGCTCCAGCACTAGCCAAGCTCGGAGGGGTGCCTGGCATGGCGGGTATGATGGGAGGACTGCCCCTCGGCCGCTCTGGAAAGCGTTTTCGTGAACTTTAAGATTATAGTGATTATAGTGCTCGCATGTGCGTGTGTTGAAAATGGTCTATAAGACTGTGTATAGATCCGCAAATGTGTAGTCTGCAAGCAGCCGGCATGAACTGACTAGGAACGTGAAGCCGTCAATAATTTGCATAAGCCCCTACAGTAGAAGCCCAAAAGTTGGAGTCCCAATGGCCTCAATCCTTAACTTAAGAGTAATGTATAGGGAATCCCAGCACTAACTGTCCTTAATCCCATTTCCAACTTTTTGGGGTTTACTATAGAAAGAAACACCCAGCGAAGCCTCAGAGCAGAGCAGAATTCCCTTACAAGCTTTACAAACCCCTGGCGAAATACATGCGCAATCCACTTTTCCTGAACTGTGTATATACCCCAGTAATACCCCAGAGGGTCCATGTACACTACCATTATGGAATTAGGTCCCAAAAGACCATCCCTGTTATGGTTTTGGGGACCTAATTCCATAATGGTCGTGTATATGAACCCTCTGGGTACATGGCCCGACGAAAAAAGTCCAGAAATCATTTACGCCGGAGTCCGCTAGAGACCGGAGACCCTTTCAGGTAATCCCTTGACCCCAAAAGCCTAAACCCTCAACCTGACGGTAACCCGTAAAGACACCCGTATCACAAGCCGAACCTGTAGCCACTTTAAGGAATTCAATAGAGACCCCCTAAACCGATAAGGAGCCCTAAACAGGCAGGTGTTTTTGGCTACAGGTAACAAACCTTATAGACACCCTTCTCAACCTATAACATGCAAAAACAAGTTCAAAAAAAAACACATTAGATATGGAATGCAAAAAACAATCCAACTTAAATATGGAATGTAATTCAACACAAACCATCTTAAAAAATGGTGGGTTTTGAACCCTAAACCCTAAACCCTTGAGAAGCACCTCAGGCCTGGAATGGCGGGGATGATGCCCGGACTTGGTCTGCCTGGCACTATGCCCGGCCTCTTAGCCCGTTTTGGTACTACCAAGACCCCCCAATGACCCTTTAATCTCTAGGGTTACTTTAAAGAGATCTATAGTTTTTGGCTTATAGGGCTTAATTATAGGGTTTATAGAGTTTATAGGGCTTACAGGGTTCATAGGGCTTATAGGGCTTAATTGTAGGGGTGAGGGTTCAGGGTTTAGTGTTTCGGGTTCCTTGAAAGGGATCCATAAGGGCTCTATAAGGGGATCTGTGGGGTTTAGGGCTTGGGGTTTGGGGTTTAGGGTTTGGTGGTACTACCAAGACCCCCCAATGGCCCTTTAATGGAGCCCTTATGGTCCTTCATAGTGGGTATTTAGGGTATATTAACGGGTAGTTGGGCGGTCCAAGTATACTTGGAGGTTCCTTTAAAGGGATCTATAAAGGTTCTATAAGGCTTCCTTTAAAGGGATCTATGCGTCGAGGTTCATGGGTAGGTATAAGTAGAGTTATAAGTTTCCTATAATATACTATATAATTATAGTTACCCTACTTCTAACCCCACTTATAACCACCCATGAACCTCTAAGTGGGGGTCCTTCTCAGTGGTTCAGTGCCCAACTGTTCAGCCTTGTGTGCTTTTTTTTTATGGTAGCCTTATTCTAAAAGTTCGAACTTTTTATCCTATACGGCTTTTTGGGAAGAAAGCCGTTACGGGTGAGTTAAGAGTTCCGTTCCAGGTACCTGTTCGTGTACCAGACAAGGTATAATCCTTAAGCCCTAAATACTCCCAAAACTCTCAGAGGTTAACTCTTAGAGAGGTTGTTATGGGGTCCTGTACGAGTTCCGCCAGGGTTTATTGAATCTTACTAGTAGGACTGGTAACCTCCTAAAAACCCTACAAGCCCTGCAGCCGAGGAATGGCAATGCCGAAGATGTGAGACATGCGAAGTTCTGAGCCTCTTCCTGGGCTTTGGAGTATCAGGGGTGTATGGAGGTCTGGATGCCAGTTTAGGTGTTTGACTGGGTTCAGGGATTTAGACTTTTGGAGGCCTCAAAAGGTGGGACGAAGGTAGGTAGGATGAAGTTTCCCTTATATAAGGACTCTTATTTGGGGATTACCCCACCTACCTTCATCCTACCTTTTGAGGCCCCTGAGACTTTAGGGGTGTAGCTTGGGACTCCACGGGGGGTCTGGATGCCTTTCGGGGTTGTTGGGGCCTTGGATCTTTTGCTTTAGGTTTCTGGGCTTTGGAGTACCATACTTTGGGTCCCTTCTAGGGTTCCTTAAAGGGATCTATAAGGGTTTCTATAAGGGTACTTTCACTGGGATTTGGAGTACCATACTTTAATACTTTTTTTTTGGGGGGGGGAGCCATTATGAAAGAAAGGTCTATACTTTTTTCTTACTTCAAAGCCCAGCTTCTGAGTGCGCCGTGGGAGTGCCAGCCCGGTGATCCAAAAGCACTTGTTCATTCAGGTTCCTTCAAAGAGATCTATAATGAGGGTTCTAAACATATGGGTCCAAGAGGTCTCGTTCATTCAGGTTCCTTTAAAGGAGCTTGTGATAATTAAGATTTCGAAAGTGTGGGTTCTAGAAGGGTTTTGTCGCGCATTCAGGTTGCGGGCTTGAGGGCTTTCAGGATTTAGGTTCTAGGGCTCGCAGGGTTTATGGTTCTTATCTGTTGTGCTCAGAGGGTTTAGGGTCACGTACTTGGGGGATCGCTGTAAAGTAATATCTCGAGGCGAAAGTTATCGATTGTGCTGTGACACAGCCTGGCGGGCAAATTCCAGCTTATATGAACAGCCAGGAGCAGTGCGCAGCTTGTGAGCGCACCGCCTGGCTGCTGTTGCATCATACGCCTGTCTACCCGAAGATACGAAGTAATCGAAGTAGTCATGTCCAAGTTATCAACAGGGAAAGGGGTACTTACCGCAGACCTACAACTCTAAACTCTATAAGCCCTCAATGCACCATGAAGAGGTGAAGGTTACAATCAATACGGGTCAGGACCAGCTCTCGCTGATTGAGGGGTTTGACACCTAAACGTGGCTCGATAGGAGCTACTGTGGACAACTTGGCAACAGACCGGCATGCCTAGCCTTTCAGGTGCTTGTGCTGGTATGGTTTTGATCCGACATGACAGCTCATCAACGTGCCAAGTTGTACAGGCTGAACGCGACGCTTTGCCCACGAAGGGGAAAAGCACCGGTGACCTTTTATGATGAGTATATATAGTGGTTCTCGGGTCCAGGTTTTTTTTCAGAAAGGTGCAGCCAACATTGGGGTTTAGAAGGTTTGGCCAAGTTCCCGGTCTCTTGGTCCGCTGGTCCCTTGGTCCTCTGGTCCCGTGGTCTCTGTCCTCTGGTCCCTGGGTCCTCTGGGTCTTTGACACCCTGTTCCGTGGTCTCTTGGAAATAGTCCCATCCTGCAGGCAGTCCGTTTGCAAATTGGGGGGGCGACGTCTTCCCCAAACCCCATACTTTTTTAAGCTGTACAAGGCCACGTCAAGTATCATCCTTCCAGCAAAAACAGAACCCATATGGCCCCTTTCAGAACCCGTGATAAAGACGTCGTGTGTGCAAATGGGGGGTGTGGGGGGNGGGGGGCTGCGCCCCTTCAACCCCCCCGCTTTCTTCTTACGCCGTGCAGGCTTGGTTTCAAGAGCATCGTACCATGAACAAGAATTGGTTCAAGCACATAGAGGTTATAGACCTTTTCAAATCCCACCATGCATGCAGTCTATTTGCAAATGGTGGGGCTACGTCTCCCGAAGCCATATGGGCCCTTTCAGAACCCGTGACTTGTGTTTGCAAATGGGGGGGGTGGGCTGCGCCCCCCCAATCCCCCCAGCTTTCTTTCTACGCCGCGCAGGCTTGCTTTCAAAAACATCGCACCATCAACACTGCTTGCTTCACGAGCATCACTGTTTTAGAGCTTAATTTTCAAACCCATCATGCTGGCAGTCCATTTGCAAACCGGGGGGCTACGTCCGCCCCAACCCCCGCACTTCTTTAAGCTGTACAAGGCCACTGCAAGTATCATTTTGTCAGCAAAAACAGAACCCATATGGCCCCTTTCAGAACCCGTGATAAAGACGTCGTGTGTGCAAATGGGGGGGAGGGGGTGGGCTGCGCTTCCCCCAACCCCCAACTCCCCCGCTTTTCTTTTTACGCCGTGCAGATTTGCTTTCAAGAACATCGTACCATCAACCAGAACTGTTTCAATAATCCATCATGCAGGCAGATGGGGAGCTACATCCCCCCCAACTCTCGCGCTTTCTTAATCTGTGCAAGATCGCTTCAAGTATCATCCTGCCAGCTAAGACAGAACCCATATGGACCCTTTCGGAACCCGTGATAAAGAAGATATATGCTGAACCAAAATAACCAAATGAAAGGGCGTGTTTAAGATGTAAGATGAACCGGAGTCGTCAGGTGAGGGGGCCGTATTTTATATGATGAACCGGAATCGCCAAATGAAGGGAGGTGGCATGTTTAAGATACATGATGAACCGGAATCGCCATATGAGGGGGCGTGTTGAACATATATGATGAACCCGAGGGAGTGCTTAACAGATATGATGAACGGGAGAACCACACGAGGGGCGTGTTTGAGATATAAGATGAATCGCAGTCGTCAAGTGAGGTGGCCACGTTTAAGATATATGATGAACCGGAATCGCCAAATGAGGGGGCGTGTTTAAGATGTATGATGAATCGGAATCGCCACATGAGGGGGCCGTATTTAAATATATTTTTGATGAACCGAAAGCACCAAATGAGGGGAGTGGGCGTGTTTAAGATATATAATGCTTCGGAATCGTAACCCCTCAATAGCTTGAAGCAGAACAACAATTCGCAATCGAAATCCTCGAACAGCTTCGCACAAAACGAAGGCAATTCGGAATCCCTGACGAGTTTCGATGCAGAAGAAGCCCTGCAAGTGGAAATTCCCCAACAGCTTGACGGGCCAAAAAACGCTCTTCCCCAATAGCTTGTTGCAGAAGAACAATCCACAAATGGGAATTCCATATAATGGATTGCTGCCAAAAAATGACGCTATCCCAACAGTTTCCCAAAAGGATGTTGCGTAAGAAGACGCTGCAAATGCAACTTTCCCAAGAGCTTGTTAAAAAAAAGACCCCAGAGTGGGACTTCCCCAATAGCTTGATGCAAAAAAGAAACCCTGGAAATGGAACTACACCAAAAAATAGTGTCATAAGAGCATGCTGCACAAGAAGACGCCCAAAAATTTGGTTTCCCCAATAGACAAGAAAAACCCTGCAAATGCAGCCTCAAATCAAACTGAATCCGCCAGTGGTTCTCGCTGCTTGTTTGCAGCACATGCTGGTTAAAGTGACAGCATGTTTTGTTCACTGTATGATCACGAATGTTGGAACCTGATGAAGAAACCCTGGGCCTATAAATGCAGAATAGTAGGATTCATGTAAGGAACCCTAGTGAAGGCCCAGGTTGTCTTAATCAAGTTCCTACATTACTCGTGATCAGCGTACACCCTGAGCCCGGAACCCTAAACCTTGAGCATAGCGAGCTGAACCCCCAGACATGACGCCACCCTTTCAAAATTCAACAACCTTCACCGGGGTTCCTTTGAGGCTCCTGTAATGGGCTTCCACAAGGGAATCCCGAAAAAATAACTAATCCTGTATGGATCCCGTTTAAAGGAGCCCTAATTACAATAATCCTAAACCGCATCCCCCATACCACTTTAAAAGCAACCCTGACGGACACCTTTCAAGGAGCCCTTTACAGAAGCCGTTTACGGCTCCCCTTTGTTCGACCGAGCCTTTGCTTTGGAGGAGCGAGCTACCATCCTGGCTGAGGCCCCGCGTTCTTGGCTCCCGTGGTGTGGAGAAGGGGGGTTAGGGTTCAGGGTGTAATTAACCCAGAGAGCCCAATATCCCTTAATTAAGGAATATGGCTTAAACTATACAGGGCTCCATATTATTATTTATGCTATATTTCTTAATTAAGGGGGTATTGGGCTCTCTGGGAACTTGCCTTCAGAATGGGAGAACTTTGCACTTTCTGGCCTGATGTATTCCTGTGACCTCAAACCCTACAAGCAGTAGGTTATGACCCCTTAATTAGACCGTAGAACCCTTAAAACGCTAAACACCTAAACCGTAAACCTTAAAACGGTAGGTTTTGGGATCCCCAGGTTTGGTCTATCTTTGATTTTGTTGAAGATTCTTCGGCCCGGTGGCTGAAAAAGAGTCTGACGGGTTTCATCATAAGGACCCTTAGGGGGGTAGGGGGGAGAAGGGTGGGGGGCCTCAATGCCTATAATAAGGATTTAATACTATAAGGCCTATTTAGGGAAGTATAGAGTATAGTCCCCTACCCCCTCCGCCTTACCCCCCTAAGGGTCCCTATGATTTCACGGATTTCATTGAGGATTCCTCCCATTGGACCTAGACGGCTTTAAAGTGGTTTAGGCTTAGAGTTAGGGTTCCCTTAATAAAGGGGCCCAAGCCAAACTTCAATGAAGGCTACTATAGAGTTGCGGGTTTCGGGGCTTCCGGGGTTCAGAGTTGTTTAGTTATGGCTTGTTCGAGTCAGGGTTCGGGTTTAGAGCTTACGGTTGTAGGATTTATTTCTCCACGGATGATGGCAAAGGGTTTCAGGGTTTAGGTCTAGTCTCGCCGTGTTCCTTTTAAGGTTTCGTTTGTGGCACTGCATTTTGCGTAAGACAGCCGTGAAGCCAAACATGGACGGCCAGAAATCCAGCAGTGCCTACCAGTACGACGAGGCCACGTGGAACGTGGAGATGAAAAGCAGTCGTGTTTCCGCGGGGTACGACATTCCTTTCAAGCGGGGACTGCATTGTAGTCCATTCTACAACGCTGTACAGAATCTGCGCAACGGTCTAAAGCAAGGTCCAGCAGCAAAGGCCGACATGAAACCCTAAACCCTGAACCTTAAACCTAAACCCTAAACCTTAAACCCTAAACCTTAAACCCTAAACCCTAAACCTTAAACCCTAAACCCTAAATCCTAAACCTTAAACCCTAAACCTTAAACCCTAAACCCTAAACCCTATAAACCCTAAACCGAGTGTATTGCTATCCCATGGATGTGGGCAGCGTCTAAAAGCGGCCTCGAAGTCCCAAGGTTGCTGTGTTTTTACCTCAAACCCTAATGTAGGAACCTGATTAAGAAACACGGGGCCTGTAACCCCCAAAATAGTAGGATTCATATAAGGAACCCCAATAAAGGCCCAAGGTTTCTTAATCAGGTTCCTATATTACCCTAAACTAAACCCTGAGCCCTACATGCGGTTCCCCAACCTGAGCCTGAATTACGATAACAGGGTCAGGGATGTTGACTCTTGGGTGTCGCAGGTTCGAGAGACTGAGCAACCTTAAGGGATCGTAAGACTTATATGGGTGGTTGTCAAAATTAAGGTCCCTTTTTGGTACCCTAAATAATAGGTGCCGTATTATAATAGGGACCCCAAAAGGGGACCATGATTTTGACAACCAGCCATATAGTAATTAGAGTTTTGAAATGTAGGATTTTATAAGGTGTTTGTGTGGATTGTAGAGGAGTTAGAGGCCGCTGGACTTCGGTGGTAGGTTACACAAGTGTAATCAGCACCCTGAGTGTGGTCATGTTTCAGTAACAAGCCTACCTTCTAGCTCCTTTGGCAAATCTCCAAAACCTTGAAGCAACCCTCAACCTCCTAAATCCTATATGCCTGCATCCAAAAGAAGTCCATGCTCACGTGCTGCAGCCCCTATGGAGATTCCTGGACCCGGTCCAGTTCAGGCTTGACCAGCTACATTTGCCCCGCACACCCATACCCCAGGCTGTGAGCCCTTCGCCTTTTTACCCATGTTGATGTTGCTAGGCCCAGATGCATAAGCGGGATCACTGTTCAACGAGTACACGGACCCGTTTATTATTGTAAGGAGGGTTGCGAAAATCACTGCACCAACAGAAGAACTCACTAAGCATCCCTTTTTTGTTCGACAGGTCTACGGCAAGCCAGACGATAGCATGGAGGCGAGTCTTCTAAACCAGCACGTGGGTTTTAAGTTGAGTTGATGAAGACTCAGGGTCGTGTTCTTTTTCCTACCTATAGCGTACTTATACTAAGAACGTCATCCACTGCTGGGTACCCAGGCCCGTTTTCGCTCTGAGGCTTTTTGTTGCAAATGAAATGAACAGTACCCGGGATATAACACTGCCCTAAGGCTCCTGATGGGGTATATGTATATGGGGTGAAAGCTTTAGGGTTCATGGGGTCTGGGGTCTATAGGGTTTAGGGTTTTTCCTTACTAAGGCTCCTAGGAGGGTCTGGGGCTTTCTGCCGGAATTTCGCGGTTGGGGGCCAGGGTTCGGGGATCTCACTGCTTGGGTCCGGGACCCAAAGGCGCGAAGGACTCATGGTATGGGGCCTTTGGGCCCAAAGTCCAATATACGTACTACATAAGGCCTTCGTGCTATGTTGAGCCTTGGGCGGGGTAGGGTAATATACCGGAGAGGACGGTCCTGACCGCGAGCTTCCAACTCAGCATATTCTCAACTCCCTTCCTAGAAGACCTGGAGAACCCTCTGGTGTTTACGGTGTATAAAGTGTAGGGTTCTTCAACACGGACTGGTGGCCAGGTCTACGCATAAGTATATGGGAGTTTCCGAAAATACGGGACCCTGATATAGTACCCTAAATAACCCTAAATAGTAGGATCCTGATTATAAGGACCCCAAAATAAGGCACCCCTAATGTTCGGAAACTCCCGTATATTATAATTCGCCTCACCCCCAAACCCTGGAGCCCTTCCAGAACCCTGCGCAAGGCTTTCAGGGCTTGCCCGTAGCTCCAAACCCGACAAAATAGTTGGTTACCAGCCCATAGTAATCGGGTATAACGGTATGACTCGGTATAACCCTACAAACCCTACAAGCACTAGGCTTTGGGATCCCCAGGTGAGTCTGCAAGGTGCAGCACTCCCTTTCCAGCTCTTTTAGGGGTTTGAGGGTTTAGTGCTGACGGTTTCATCGGGGTCTTGTAAAGAGGGCTGCCACTGGGGTTTCAGGGGTTTTGTTTAAGATATCTTTATGAGCTTCTTTATGAGGTATTTATGCGGATGTTATCGGTTTGTTTAAGAGATGTTTGTGAGTCATGTTTTCGGATGTTATCGGGCTTTACACAAGCTTTAAGAAATAAAGCTCCCATGGAATCCGATCACATACATCCGAAACAAATAAAACAGTGGGTTGTTGGTAGAATCCAAAGACCACTTGGAACCTAAACTGTAATCCGAAACCCTAAACCATAAACCCTACCCGCAAAACTCCTCTAACGGAGCCCATATGGTCTTATGGAAGATGGTTGGGGGGGTCTGGGCCATCCCCGAGCCCCAAAAGTACCCTAACCGTACACCCTGCGCCCTAAACCCTGAACCCTAAGCACTGAACCCACAAGCACACTACTCCTAGTAGTAGAGTAGGTAACCGTTAACCTTGTTGGGGTACTCCAATCCCAACATACTCCCAAAGGTTAACCTTTAGTTCCCCAAAATACCCGACAAGTATGTATTCCCTGGCTGAGTCCCACTCATCCAGGAGTTGGGCGACATCGGCGATGAAGCGGCACTCGAGAGGGTGCCCTGCCAATGCGCGTTTCTGGTGTCGACCGACAGATCGGATTCTGATTACCAATGAAGCCTTACCTTAACCCTGAAGAACCTACCTTTTTAGGGTTCCTTATTATGATTTCCTTATATAAGTCCATAAAAAGGTAGGTTCTTCAGGGTTAAGGTAAGCCTTGAACTCCTAAACCCTAAACCCTAAACCCTAAACCCTAAGCGTCTTAAGTTTTAGGCTTTTGTTTGTAGGATTTAGGATCTTAGGGCTCAGAGTTTTGGGTTGAGGCTTTGGGTTTTAAGCTACTGGCTTGGAGTATTTCTGGGTTTAGGGTTTAGGGGTTTAGGATTTAGGGGTTTAGGGTTTAGGGGTTTAAGGGTTTAAGGTTTAGGGTGTATAGGAATCAGGGTTTCAAGTCCAGTTGGTTCTTGGGCGCTTATGATGGCAGGTCGTGCAGCTTCGTATTGAGTGTCTCGATTCAGATGTATTCGTACTTCTCCCTCAAGGGTCCATGTACTCCCCACAATAAGGGATCAAAAGCTTCCTTGAAGGGTTCCTTTATAGGGATTTATATGGGTTCCTTTTAAGGGTTCCTAAAAGGGATCAAAAGCTTCCTTTAGGATTTTGGGGCTTGTTTACGTCCCCCAAAAACCATAAATAAGGATTACTTGAACCCTTAAGGTTCCGGTTTATATAGGATCAGAGGATTTGGCCGAATCTAGCCCGGGTTTAGTCACTGTACCAATAAAGGTCCGAGCCCGGAGGCTTGCCCTTTCTTACTCTTAGGGTTTACCTCGAGGCTCATAATGGCTAGGATCTGTTATCTTAAAAAGTAGGGGCCCTAAAAAAGGGAGTAGGGTATGAGCCTCTAGGTACGGTTTAGGTTGGGAAGTTGTTGAAGGAACCCTTTCAGAACCCTGAGCTGGACCCGACCCTAAACCCCAAACCTTTAAAGCCCCAGAACCGTCAAAGCCCCTGAACCTTAGATCCTTAAATTAAACCTAACCCTCAGGGTCCAAGTAGTCCTCATTTATGGTTTTTGGCATCCTGAATAGACCCAAAGTCCCACAACAAAGAGTACTTGGACCCCTAGATTAACCCTCAAAAGAACCCTAAGGACCCCCAAACCCTAAACCCTCAAAGGAACCCTGAAATAAACCCTAAACCCTCAAAGGAACCCTGAAGAACTGAAGACCCCTATTCCCTAAACCCTAAACCCAAAACCCAAAACCCTAAACCCTAGTATCCCCTAAACCCTCAAAGGAACCCTAAACCCAAACCCTAAAAGGGCCTTCAAAACAAAAAAACTAAACCCTAAGCCCTAAACCCTAGTAAACCCTAAATCCTCAAAGGAACCCTAAACCCTAAACCCTAAGCCCTAAACCCTAGTAAACCCTAAACCCTCAAAGGAACCCTAAAGAGACCCAATGCGGAGGCCTGGAAAGCCATCGAACGTGCCGCCTCATCGGACGAGGAGTTTGATGAGGCGGAACACAGGGCCGGAGGGGGCCAAGTTTCTGCGTTGCTTGGTTTTTAGGGCTTTAGGGTTTAGGGTTTAGGGGTATAGGTGCGACCTGGACCCCAAATAGCCCACCTTTTTGAAGGACTTACATTTACATAAGGAAATCATCATATAGGGAACCCTAGAAGGGCCGGTTTTATAGGGTCCAGGGGTCGGGGTGGAGGATTCCCGGTTTCGAGGTTTCGGCGCTACAATTGAAGGTGTTTGGGTTTTGGGTTCAGGGTTTAGGGTTTAGAGCATGGGGCCTTCTTGAAGGGTTTTGCAAAGTGTTCTGTAAAGGTCCGGTCACAGAAGAGCTTCAGGGTTTAGCGACCTGGTGATTAGAATAGGGTTTTTGGGCATATCGTTTTATAGTGACATACCTAGAGGCTCATACCCTACCCCTTTTTTAGGATACCTATTTTTATGGTTAGGATCTGTTATCTTAAAACGTAGGCGCCCTAAAAGAGGGGTAGGGTATGAGCCTCTAGGTAGCGATTATAAGGGGATACCAATGATTCCGAGCCTTTGAAATTGTTTGAGTTCTACAGGGCTCTGAAGAGTTTTTAAGGTGTTGATTTCAGGTCTTGTTCAAGTTCTTTCTCGGCTCTGTATAGTTTTGGAGGTGCATAGGGGCAAAATCGGCCCACCAAGATTCGGATGGCTTCCGAGGTCTTCCGCCACCTGGAGCAGCTCACCGACGACGACCTGAAGGTGTGTCTTCGCGCTGCTGGCAACGAGCAGATTTGGCGCCTGCTCGGTCTGGGCCACGCATGCCTCTTCACCTTGGACGCCCAGTACGCGCTTCGCGTCGCCGCCAGGGACAGGACGCTTGAGATTGCCAAGGCGCCGAAACCCTAAACCCTACGGCCCTAAGCACCCGCGGCTCTGACCGGAGACCGGTTGGAGCCAGAGATTTGAAGAAGGCATCAGACGAGATTGGCGAAGAATCCAGGATGATGTAGTGTTGACCTTCACCTTCTGTGGTCACTGGATATTATTGTTTGCGCACCCCTCAACCTAAATGGTTACCTACATTATCTTGGAGGGTTCCTTATTATGATTATAGTATAATGGGCACCCCCGAAACCCTATTCTAATTATTCAGGCTCCTATAAAACCGCCGCTAGAAGCTCACAGCAGTACGACCTGGAAGCACAGCTGCACAAAGACATCCGCAAGCAGTCGCGGAAGGACAAAATTCAATGAGGGATTACATTGGAGACTATAGGTACCCAGAGATTTCAATACCCCATCGGAATACGCTTTAAACCAGAATCTTGAAACCTCTACAGTAAGGGATTGAGGCTTAGGGTTTAGGCCCTAATGCTTTGCTAAAGGAATAGGTTATTTGGATTCAGGCCTGCCCGAAGCCCTCCCTACATTGGTCCCAATAGTAGCCTGCTACCTTGCACCCTAAACCCTAAACCCTAAACCCTTAAACCCTTAAACCCTAAACCCTAAACCCTTAAACCCTAAACCCTAAACCCTTAACCCCTAAACCCTAAACCCTAAACCCTTAAACCCTAAACCCTAAAACGTGGACTGGAGGATGCTACAGTCACCACGAGGTTGGTGAAGCGAAAAAGGCTTAAGCAGCTACAGCGAAGACTCTGGGAACACCCCCCTTAAGGACAAAATGAACCCTAAAAGGGTTTAAGCTTCATAAACCATATAGGGATTTATAGTACAAGGGTATAGGGCCATTACTTTTAAGGGTCTTTTCGTCCTTAAGGCCAGATCTTACAAGTCCTCAGCCTGTAGCCGTAGAGTCTACACCCATAGGCCCCAAGGTGGCTCCTTTTTGGGAGTACCTACTAGAATTCGAAATATGAACCCTAAAAAAGAACTACTTTGGGGCCTATGGGTAAGCCCTACACCCCCAAGCCCTTTAAACCTAAGGCTCTCAACCCTAAGCCGTAATCCCTTAACCCAAACCCTACCTACAGTCTCTATTGTGGTTCCTTCTCTGGTTAACCAAAAAAGTATAAGACTATAGGATCCTCACCATCGAGCTGGTTAACCAAAAGAGGAACTATACAATGGAGACTATGGGTATGAACCTTATGCCCCCGACCCTAACCCATAAACCCTAAACGGCCTAAACCGTACGTTGCAGGTGGAGTTGCAGCCCAGAGCGTCGGAGGCGATGGCTCTCTGTGCCCATTGAGTCCTGTGTCTCCCAGTGGGCACTTTTTCCGTCGTTGTGGTCTTAGGTTTCCCCCCCCCCAAATGATAGCCCTTTAAATTCCCGGCGGGATTACTGGGGATACTAGAATCTGAAGGGGTTAGGGTTTAAGATTCAGGACCCGGAGACTCCAAACTGTATCCTTAAGTAAATTACATCTGATGTTAAGCATAGACTCCTTCGTAAACTGCATGTTCTGCTTTCAGCCATCACTCCTGGGTGGAATGATATGGCTTAAGGTATATCTTCCTTTTCGGCTGAGAAGTTTTGCAGTTTCCGGGCCGTGTGCACCGTATGCCGAGCTTCCCACCCCGCAAACCCTTAACAACTTCTGAACCCCAAACCCTAAACCCGAAACCCTAAGACCCAAAGTCCTAAATTTCAACACCTTGTAATTTGCACCAAAACCTCATGCATATCATTAATGCCGCTAAGACCCAACACTCCAAATATTCAGGCCCTTAAACCCTATAAGCTCTAAATCCCTTGCTATAGGCCCCTTAAAAGAGCCTGGTTTAATAATGAGGGTTCTGCATTAATCATGTGCGCTGTGGCGCCGGCGCACATCGGGGTGTCTGAGGCGACACTTCTGGTTCCATGGGGTTTAGGGGGCTGGAATCTTGGAGCGATTTGGGAGTTTCCGAAAATTAGGGGTACCTTATTTGGGGTCCTTATAATAAGGATCCTACTATTTAGGGTACTATATTAGGGTCCCCTGTTTTTGGAAACTCCCATTTTCTGAGGCCAAGGCAGCGATCCGTGAGGTTGGTTCGGCTTCCGGCGAGGCTCGAAAGAACGGATTCTCCGTCGAGATTCGAGTGATCGTTCCATCCCGGCAGCAAATTCGATAATGCAAGCAGGCATTGCTGGCCGTGGCAACAGCCCAGGGCGAGCTTTCTGGTGAGACGATAGAGCAACTGGAAGCCCAAGAGCACCCAAAAAGAGAGCCGAACCCCCAAAACCCTAAGCCCCAAACCCTAAGCCGTAAGCAGACCCTAAAGCCCTAAACCCTGCGGCTCTCAATCCTAATCAACCATAAACGTAGATAGCAAACGGTAGAACTTTGCTTTGGCATTATATAGTTGGCCTGTTTTGGAAGTTTGAACCTTTTTAGGACGGGTTGTATTGTTGAAAAAGAGAGTAAACCCAGGGGGCTTAGATGAGCTCTGGGCCAGGACGCGCACCTCTCCCAAGAGACGTTACATGCCATCCGAGGCAGCCGAGCTCTGCAGGGTTTAAAGGTTTATAGGGGTTTATAGGGCTTACGGTTTGAAGTTTTAGGGGTTCAGAGATTTAGGGTTTAAAGGTCTATAGGGGTCTACTTATACGGTTTGCGGTTCCTTTATAGGGGTTTAGGGTTTAGAGATTTAGGGTTTAAAGGTTTTTAGGGTTGTATGGCGCACACCACGCCATGAAGCCATTTGCATTCGGAGCTGAAGAACCTGCCTCCCCAGAACCCCTGAAACAAACGGTAGGTGATTGGATCCTCAGGTAGAGTTTGGCAGCCCCAAACGCGAAACCAGGCAATTAAATTTTAAACCCCGGACACCAACCATTCAGAGGTGGAGAGCTTACTGTCAAGCAGCCCAACCCCTGTCAGGTTTTCAGTTCACGGCAGCTGAGGTGAAGAGTTTCCCGAACCCATAGCTTGGAATCCCAAACAGTGAGCCCCGAGCAGCACATCACCATGTGACAAGAAATAACAGTACAGGGCATCCATGTCTTGTAATCGGAATATCACTTGGAGGGCAAGTCTGCCAGCAGCCGCGGTAATTCCAGCTCCGACAGTGCATACTAAAAGTGTTGCGACCCCCCTACAATCCTTAAGCCCTAAACCCGCAACCCTCAAACCCGAAACCCTCAACCCTAAACCCCTAAACCCCTAAGCCCTAAACCCTAAACCCTAAACCCTAAAACCCTAAGCCCTAAAACCCGAAACCCTCAACCCTAAACCCGAACTCCAGCATGGCCAGGTGTAGGGTCCAGCCTCAAGGGTCAAGGGTCGATGTACCTTACGGTTTAGGGTTTAGGGTACTCACCCAGAGGCTCCACATATACTACCATTACCCTAGGGCTCTAAGGACTCATATATTGAGACTTTTGGGCCCAAAGACCATTGTATATAAAGCTTTTGGGCTAGTTTGATGCCAAGGGTTATGGAATTAGATCCGCTAAAACCATAGTAAGAAGGGTTTTTTTGGGGGCGCCTACTTCCATACTGGTAGTATATGTGGGAGTTTCCGAGAATAGGATCCTTATTATAAGGACCCAAAATACGGTACCCCTTATTTTCGAAAACCCTAAACCCTAAACCCTTCATAGAACCCTTATAGATCCCTTTAAGGAGCCCTTAAAGGATCCCAAATTAAGGTACTCCTTATTGTCCCATGTGGAGCTCCAAGGTCAGGCCTTGAAGAGATTCTGTGGTCTTGTGGTGTGTGGGTTCGAATGCACGAAGCCCCAACAGCTCCGAAGCTGACAAGGGTTTAGGGTTTAGAGAAACCCTAAACCCCTAAACCCTAAACCCTAACGCAACGTGAGGGGCTGAGTAGGTAACCTTTGACCATCTTTGACCATTTGGGGCTTATATGATCCTGCTATAATGCAAAAGGTTAACCTTGTTTGAGCCTGGGTACTCAGCCCCTATAAGCAACAACATCGTAAAATTTCGGGAAGCGAAGCTCCGAGACCGTTTTCTACTGAACAAGAGCTCAACCTTCTGAGTCTTCGCTTTAGTTGCCAAGGACCGCAACACCCTAAACCCCAAACCCTAAACCCAAACCTTGAGCTCTAAACCGGAAGCCTAAAAGCCCCCGAACCCTAAGGCCCCCAACCTCTCGGCAAGAATTCTAAACCCTACCTTAACCCTGAAGAACCTACCTTTTTAGGGTTCCTTATTATGATTTCCTTATATAAGTCCATAAAAAGGTAGGTTCTTCAGGGTTAAGGTAGACCCTCAACCTCTAAGCCTTTCAGGAGTTGTCAACGAGGCCGGGAGTTGGAGTGGGGGAGGGCCGTCTGCCTCCCTGAAAGATGCCCCAAGGTCCCAGATTTTAGCTGTTTTAGAACGGCGTTTTTGGCAGGAGTTTAGGATTCTGGTTTAGGGTTTACGGTTTCGGTGGTGGGTTCCGCTTTGGGTCATTTAAAGGCGCTGTAAAGTCCTACAACGTTTGCAGGCTCTATTCATCAGGGTCCTATCACAATTTTTGAAAGTTCGACAAAGATTCTATAGTTCTGTGGATCCGATAGCCAGCGGTTTCAAGGTTTATATGCCCGAAGCCTACTATATCTTGGAGGGTGTGAGCAGGCATTGTCCCGAGAATGCCGGTCTAGGACTTTTTATGCTGGGCTGCAACAGAACCCTAAACCCCTATACCCCTAAACCCTAAACCGTAAACACTAAAAACCCCGAGGGTAAAGGCCGATCCAAAAAGCAAAAACCGATAACGTCGGTACATTGTACCCATAGCCCAGAAGATCCAAAGATACTACCACTATAGTTTCCGAAAATTAGGGGTAATTACCTTCCTTATAATAAGAATCCTACTATTTAGGGTATATTAGGGTCCCCTTGTTTTCGGAAACCCCCACGTCACCCTTAGAGACCATTATAGAACATGGTTTTGGGGAGCTTAATTCCATAGCTTTATGGAGCCTTTAAAGGAACCCTGAAGAGTTTAAAGGAACACTTAAAGGTAGTGTATATGCCTAGACCCGCCCCCCCCNCCCCCCCACCCAGCTAGCCCGTAATATACCCGAAATTAAGCACCATAAAGGCTCCATTAAGGGGCCATTGGGGGGGTCCTGGTCTGGACCGTCTTGGACAAGCTAAAACTCAGCCCACAAGATCTTGCTTGACATCATGGAGCCGGAGCCTCGTTTACACGTGCGAACCCCTACAGCCCGAAACCCCAACCTCAATCTTAAACCCGAAACCCCTAAACCCCAAACCCTTCAACCCGAAAGCCCTAAACCCTAAAGCCCTAAAGCCCTAAACCCCACACTTAACCTTCGTTTATTCGGGCCGAAGCCCTGAAGCTGAAACACTCCAGGCCCGCAATTTCTAAGACCCTCCAACTACCCTCTATTGGTGCCCAGATTGTCGTTGCACAAGCCTTTCTGTCATAACATCGTGCAACACCCACCGAGACTCCTAAATATTCCTAAACCCTAAACCCTAACCCCTACCCCTAAACCCCAAGCCCTAACCCCTAAACCCTAAACATGGCTGGGACGGAGAAAGCGTGCACTCTCGTCTCGGGTCGAAAGTGGGACAACCTGGAGCAGTCGGAAGCCTGAACGTCCTTTCGCTTGTTGTTGTTCGGGGTCTAGGGTCAGGGTTTATGGTTCTAGGGCCAGGGTTTAAAGACCTTGCAGGGTTTATAGGGTTTACAGGGCTTATGGGGTTCATAGGGTTTATAGGGCTTATAGGGGTTAGGGTTTAAGGTTTAGGGTTTACCAGGAGCCCCCAATGTCCCTTTGATGGAGCCCTTATGGTCCTTATATAATAGTGGGTATTTAGGATCGATTAGTATTAGAGGCTAGTTGGGGGGGGGGTCTAGGTATGGTTCACGGTTCCGTGTTTAGGGTATAGGCTATAGGGTTTCAAGATTTTGGGGGGGTACATAAACGTCACAAAGATCTTTTTTCGCCTCTACCTCTGGCCATCCCTTTCTCCGACGCTGCAGATGGTTCCAGCCATGTTTCCGATGTGGTTCTGGTAGGATCTTCGGCTGCCGCAAGCTGTTGCAACGTAACATAGGTAGAGACAACGTGCGAAAGTATCCGGCGCAAGGTGAGCCTCAGCGCCAAGACCCGAAGCAAAGCCCAGCAACGGCTGGTGGCCCGAGCTACAAATGTCAACGGTTGAAGCCATGGGCCCCTAGTATGGGCCCTTAACCCTGCTAAGGGACCTTAAAGGATACAAACAGGGTATATATTAGGTATATACCCAAAGGCCCCAAAGTAGTTCCTTTTTGGGACCACCTTATAGAATTCTAAATATGAACTCCCAAAAGGAACTACTTTGGGGCCTTTGGGTAAGGATCCCAGGCTTAAGGGCCCATACTAGGGGCTCATGAGTTCATCCTATGAAAATGCCTGGATTGGTTTCAACCGCTCCGGTAGGTCTTCTGATTCATAATTAAAGGACCATGGGACTTAGTAACTAATCCCTTCATCCGTTTAATCAAAACCACCCCCGAAACAAAAATAAAAAAGATATAATATATATATATATAGAATGATTTTGGGCCCTTAATTTTCATTATTAGGGGAATTTGTGTTGTTTTTTCAATGATTTTCCCCAAATTCGTGGAAATTCGAGTCTAGAATTTGGAACTCCCAGGCAAGCGTGCGCGTCTAACGAAAAGCACGGGATCCGCAATTCGACCAGGCTAGGGAGAGTAATTGCTGTCTCGAATCCGGAACTCCCAGGCTAGGCAGCCGGGTGCGTATCGGGTGCGTCTAGGCAGCGCCTAGCCGCACCCACTCGCCTAGCCTTGGAGTTCCGGGTTCGAGACAGCAATGTACTCCTCTCAGCCTGCGAATGCCATTCCGCACCCCAATACGCACCCTGCTGCCTGCCTGGGAGTTCCGGATTCGCGACAGCAATTACTGGCCCTAGCCGCGCCCTAGCCTGGGAGTTCCTCCCGTTCCGGATCCCATGCTTTTCGCGGAAACCGTGCCTTGCCTGGGAGTTCAAATTTCTAGACGGCTAAACCCTGAAATTCCCACATCCGGACTCCCTCGGACGCCGCGTTCCAAGTCCCCATGCCAACTTTCCAAATTCTCCATGACACCCTGGCCTGGTAGTTCCAAATCCGTGATGGCCATCCTACCTGACCCCTACTTCAACATAGTTTGATTTGCTCATTTTTAATTTTCTGCTCGAAACTGGTATTTTTTCGGCCGGGGAATTCTAAACGGATGAAGGGATTATAAGGTTATAACTAAGATAACCATGATTCTAAATAATTACCTGTGCCCCAATGAAAGTACTTATAACCTTACTTACTAGGTCCCATGATCCTCCCAGTAAACCTGTCCTTGCATCCCGTTCAACTACTTGAAACCCCAAATTCTATGCACGCCCTCCTACCAAGCTTGTCAGGCTCAGTCAACACCCAAACAAAACAGTGGCGATGGAAAGCATGAGATTTAAGTACTATGCATATTTTGAGCATCCCCGCCCGCATCCCAACCTCGAACCCCGAAACCACTTCAAAAACGATGAACCATCCGGAACCCTCCTGGCCTACCCTCTAAACTTTAACCTTGGGGACTACCGGGCTTCTCCTAGCGCCTCACAGAAGCGCCGCCAACGGCATGGCCGATTGTGCTGCGTCTGAAGCAATCATGCAGCAGATCGTGAGCGCCCATTGCATGGCAGGTTCCAGCTTTGAGCTGAAGCTCAACTCTGCCGAAACGGGGTGGGAAGTAGCAGAACGCATCGCAGCCGGAGTTGGCCACCCTGCAGGTTTACTCCTGCTGACATCCGGTGGCTGTGTCATCAATCCGCGCCGGCTGCTGCTGCATCAAGTCCAGCACGACGAGATCTGGTACGTGGTGCGGAAGCTTGGTGCGGGCCGTGTCGCGATGCTTTGGGAGCGCCTACTCAAGGGGAAGACAGTGTCTGATGCAGATGTAGCTGCCCTGAGCGAAATGATGTCAGTCACGTGGTATTCCAACGAAAACCTCAACCAAGGCATCCAACTTCCCAGTAGCCTGCAGAGTTTGACGTTTGGCGACAAGTTCAACCAGAGCTTGGAGGGCATCCAACTACCCAACGGCCTGCAGAGTTTGATGTTTGGCTGCGAGTTCAACCAGAGCCTGGAGGGCCTCCAACTACCCAGCAACCTGCAGAGTTTGACGTTTGGTCAGCAGTTCAACCAGAGCTTGGATGGCCTCCAACTACCCAACGGCCTGCAGAGTTTGACGTTTGGCTTCGAGTTCAACCAGAGCCTGGAGGGCATCCAACTACCCAACGGCCTGCAGAGTTTGACGTTTGGCTGCGAGTTCAACCAGAGCCTGGCGGGCATCCAACTACCCAACGGCCTGCAGAGTTTGACGTTTGGCGACATTTTCAACCAGAGCCTGGAGGGCATCCAACTACCCAACGGCCTGCAGAGTTTGACGTTTGGTCAGCGGTTCAACCAGAGCTTGGAAGGCATCCAACTACCCAACGGCCTGCAGAGTTTGACGTTTGGCTTGGAGTTCAACCAGAGCCTGGAGGGCCTCCAACTACCCAGCAGCCTGCAGAGTTTGACGTTTGGTCAGCGGTTCAACCAGAGCTTGGAGGGCATCCAACTACCCAGCAGCTTGCAGTGTTTGACGTTTGGCTGCGAGTTCAACCAGAGCCTGGAGGGCATCCAACTACCCAGCAACCTGCAGAGTTTGACGTTTGGTCAGCGGTTCAACCAGAGCTTGGAAGGCATCCAACTACCCNCCAACTACCCAGCAACCTGCAGAGTTTGACGTTTGGTCAGCGGTTCAACCAGAGCTTGGAAGGCATCCAACTACCCAACGGCTTGCAGAGTTTGATGTTTGGCTTGGAGTTCAACCAGAGCCTGGAGGGCATCCAACTACCCAGCAACCTGCAGAGTTTGACGTTTGGTCAGCGGTTCAACCAGAGCTTGGATGGCCTCCAACTGCCCAGCAGCCTGCAGAGATTGACGTTTGGCTGCGAGTTCAACCAGAGCCTGGAGGGCATCCAACTACCCAGCAGCTTGCAGAGTTTGACGTTTGGCTGCGAGTTCAACCAGAGCCTGGAGGGCATCCAACTACCCAGCAACCTGCAGAGTTTGACGTTTGGTCAGCGGTTCAACCAGAGCTTGGAAGGCATCCAACTACCCNCCAACTACCCAGCAACCTGCAGAGTTTGACGTTTGGTCAGCGGTTCAACCAGAGCTTGGAAGGCATCCAACTACCCAACGGCTTGCAGAGTTTGATGTTTGGCTTGGAGTTCAACCAGACCCTGGAGGGCATCCAACTACCCAGCAACCTGCAGAGTTTGACGTTTGGTCAGCGGTTCAACCAGAGCTTGGAGGGCCTCCAACTGCCCAGCAGCCTGCAGAGTTTGACGTTTGGCTGCGAGTTCAACCAGAGCCTGGAGGGCATGCAACTACCCAGCAGTCTGCGAATTCTCACTTCACGGAATTTTTGTGTAGCCACGTGGTGAGCAGTGATGTGCTGGTTTGGCGTCTTTTTCTTGGCCAACTGGGTCGAACGCTGCAGCATTTGCTGGGCTGCTTTGGGTCTTGAGGAACGTCCTACAGCAGCTCTTCGTCGTCGTCACGGCGACTGGTATCTGTGGCGGCGCTGGTCCCTGACCTCTTTGGATCCCGCACCCAGCGTGACACTTCCTTCGAGTTTGAACTCGAAGGAAACCCAAGTCCGGTTGCCAACCACAAGGTTTAGGGTTTAGGGTTTTTGTTGTCAGCCTAACGGTTGATTTGGGCACAAGCCTCTCTTTATGGACCTGCTCAGCGGAGACAGCGCCACCGCATATTTAAAATCAAACGCTTACAGCGTTGTTTTGGGCTTGCGGCCTCGAAGGCTGTCGTAGCTGAGTACTGAGGGTCCAGGTGCCCAAATGTCTATACGTTGGCCCTAATTTGCCTATATGAGGACTACTTCAAGGCCAAAGCACCCACTACTAAAGAAGGAAGGCCCCATCACAGGGCACTTGGGTCCTGATAACCCGTGAACCCTTAGCCCTCAACCTTAAGCCCCAAACCCTAAACCCTATAAACCCTACAGATCCCTTATAGGTCCCTTTTAAGGACCCTTCTGGATAGCCTTGTCTGTACTGAAAGTTCTTGAAGTCCTAGACCCGAAACCCTACCCGGACCCCCAAAACTGTACATTCTTCGGGCTCCTTTTATTACGTATGACCTTTATATAGGTACCGACACGGTGGGTTAATTTTGGGGGGTTAAGGTTTGCCCGTTTGCCCTAAGATCCTTAACCTTCAACCCAAAAAAGCCCACAATGCAATGCCAGGATCCTGCTTTCAGCGCTGGGCTTGGCTTTTTCCTGCCGGGTACAGGTGTCCGACATTTATGTACTCCTTCGTACTCCGGTTCCGCTGTACTTAGGTTTAGTACTTACCCTAAGGCTCAAAATAGCCCAAAAGCCTCGTGTAGTATGGCTTTGGGCCCAAAAGCCTCAAAATGTCAGTCCTTAGAGCCTTAGGGTTAGTGATTCGGAGGGTTTAGGTGTAGGTGTTGCTGCTTCTACAGTAGCCAGACTTAGGTTCGTGGCCCCAAAGTAGCGAATCAGATCGGAGCACTAAACCCTAAACCGGAGCTGTGGGCTGTAGGGATCAGGGATGTAATACAGGGGCGTTAATGATTAGAGTAGGGTTTTGGGGCCTTTTGTACTATAACTATAATAACTATAATAAGTTCCCACCAAAATAGTGTTGGTAATTATTGAGGCCCCTATATGACTTCTCTAGAAAAGTTGCTGCAGCAGGTTTCTGGAACTGTGACCGTGTGACCTCGGGATTTCCAGGGCGCCTTATATTTCAAACCGACTCTACCTAGAGGCTCATACCCTACCCCTTTTTTAGGGCGCCTACTTTTCAAGATAACAGATCCTAGCCATAAAACTAGGTATCCTAAAAATTAGGGTATGAGCCTCTAGGTAAGGCCCAAACCTTAAAGTTTCGGGGTTTTGGGTTTCGGGGTTTAGAGTTTCAGGTTTCGGGTTCAGGGTAGCTTTTTGAAGCCTGAACCAACACAGCCAAAGCACCTGTAGTTGGTTCCCTCAATGACAAGAGCGTGGCGCATCCGCAGATCTGGGATTTGCGCAGGTTTTGAGTTTGTGCTATTGCAAATGAATGGGGGCGATATTTAGCCCATCAATTTCGGGCAGCTAGAAGCTATTGAACCTGCATCTCTACCTGTAGCCTGAAAGACACGGCCTAAAACTAGTCATCCCATTAAATGAACCTTTGCAATTTTATGGAGCCCCATGTGATCTAAAACTAAGCCTGAGACCCTTAACCCTGAAAGCCCTCATGCACCCGTAAACCACAGCTTCGTCTCCCCCAAACCCTAAAGCCTACACCCTGAACCCTAAACCCTAAGCCCTATACCCCAAACCCGAAGCCCCAAACCCTAAGCCCTAAACCCCAAACCCAGGCCCGCAGAACGATGTCTTCGACATTGGCGACGGCGGAGACGGGCCGGAAGATGAGGACCAGGCATGCACTTGGAGGTTCAGGTGTAGCTTTCCTTTCAAGCCTTCCTTGCAAGGTTCTAGAATAAGGAGTCTATAAAGGGGTCCAAGGTTGGGTCTATAAAGGGGCCCAGGGTTGGGCTATAAGTCAGGTAACTATAAGTATAACCCACATTAGGGACTCATATGTCCACCTAAAACTACCCATGAACCTCCAAGCAGACTCGTGCAGAGCCCCGAGGGTCTAAGGCTCCAGGGTTTAGGGTTCAGGGGTTAAAGGTTAGGGTTTAGGGGTTACAGCATATACTTTCGCTTTACAAGGGTCCTAAGTAGGTGCTGTAAGGCCTAACTGCCTAACTGTAGACTAGTTATATGGGCACATGGACCGTTAGGACTTACCCCACCTCAATCCTATAACACCAGCCGGTTTAGGGTGACTTTCTTTTACATATATATATATAGAGATATAGATATTGATGGATGTATGTATGTTTTCTGTGTACAAGTATGTATGTATGTATGTATGTATGTATGTACAAATCTGTAGGTATGTATGTATTTTATAATGTGCCGCTGGCCAGGCAGGTCATTTGGGGTTCAGAGGGATCCACTCAACCTTGAGCCCTAGGATTTTGCAGAATGGAAAAAGCAAAACAAATTGAATCCAAAGCGAGCGGAATTCGGTAAGCCCCGAACCCCTCAACTCCGAAACTCCCTGAGCTTCCAAAACCCTGAACTCTAAACCCTACCACGCCTTTGGGATCGTCGGATCAAGCGGCACGAGTTGCATATTGCTGTCCGCGGCACATGTGCAGTGGTTCTTCTTGACCAGACCGCCTACTTGGAGCCAAACAGAAAGTTCTCTGACTGCCCGCAAACCTTTGGATCCATTGCCACCTAATGTGGTCTCCTGATTAGTAAACCCCCCCAAACAACCAAAAACCGCAATAGTGGCGGGGGGGGGGCCGCCTCCCTGATCATCATTAGTTGTTTGGGGGGGCCGGGGTCGAAGTTGTTTGGGGTCCGGGGCTCTCAGTAGTAGTACAGTTAGTAGTGCAGTAGTACAGTAATACAGTAGTAGTACAGTAGTACAGTAGTAAGTAGTAGTACAGTAGTACAGTAGTAGTAGTAGTAGTAGTAGTAGTAGTAGTAGTAGTAGTAGTAGTAGTATTTAGTAGTACAGTAGTAGTACTTTTCAGCAGCCCTCTTTGCTCCAGCGGCCCTCTTGCTCCTCTTCGCAACCTTCGACTCTCAAATCCATTGGCATACAGTTCTCTTTGGAAGTGTCTACTTAGAAGGCCGAAATACTCTTGTGTTGGGTTGGACTATTGAGGGGGGGTTTATTATTACGTGCAGGCCGAGTTTGGCTCTATTGAGGGGACCTTATTATTATTGAGTTCCGGGCCGAGTTTAGCTCTATTGAGGGGACCTTATTATTATTGAGTTCCGGGCCGAGTTTAGCTCTATTGAGGGGGCCTTTACTAATCACGAGCTCACATTATGTGATGAGTGTGCAGCAGTACCTCGATGCTGCAGCCCTTATTGGTGAGCAGTTGGCTGCCCTTTCGATGGTTGGCCTCGCGATCTCTGGAAAGACGATGACAAGCCACCCTTCCAGAAGGTGCGCTTCAGCTTCCTCCACGACCTCTACGAGGAAGGGCTTCTGGACTCTGCACTGACATGGCGGGCATAGAGGGCTCCTCCTAGGACAGAGAGCGTATGAGAGCATCGCACAGCACACCACAGCTACAGCAACACAACATCGGCAGCAGCAGCACCAGCAGCACAGTGCCGCTTACTTCCCTCCATCCGCTTGAAGCATCCATACACCCCACTCATCTAGGACCCTAAACCCTAAACACAAAACCCTAAACTGGAAGCCCTTCAGGGCCAAAGTACAGACTAAGGTTCGGGGTTTAGGGTTTGGGGATTGGGGCCTAGGGTTTAGGAGTTTAGGGTTTGGGGGTTTGGGGTTCGGGGCTTAAGGGTTTAGGCCTTAGGAGTTTACAAGGCTTAGGAGGGAAGGTACACGGAGCCGAAGGTCAAAGTTTAGTGTTGATTGGCCATTGACACGATCGCCATCTACACCCTAATCCCAGACCTAAGCCCTGCTTCCGGGGGGGGGGGGGGGGGGCACCCTGGGGGGCGTTTTTTATTTATATGGGGGGGCTTGGGGGGGGGGCGTGGTCAGTCATTAGGTACAAAGACAGCCAGAGANGGGGCCTACTTGGAGGCCCTTTTGACTTAGTAAGGTGGGTTATGGGTGGGGTACTAAGTACTTACTAAGTCAAAAGGGCCTCCAAGTAATAATGAGAAGGAAAGGGCTGCTGGAAAAGGGATCTATAATGGGGTACGAGAATGTAGGCGCCTTAGTAATTACAATAGGGTTTGGGGGTATCTTATACTGTAACCAGAACAGGGAACGCCCAAAACCCTATTCTAATTAGTAAGGCCCCTGCATTTTGGAGGCTGGTTTCCGGATGGGAGATGTAAGCATGCCCAGAGGGTCCATATGCACTACTATTATTATGGAATTATTTCCCCAAAACCATAATGGGGATGGTCTTGTAGAGCCTAATTCCATAATAGTAGTGTATATGGACTCTTTGGGATGTGGGCCCCCCGAGGTGTAAGCCCTCAGCTGCGGGGCCCAAGGCCCAAATGACAAAGAGCAAGCTTAAAGTAGTATAGGGGCTTGAACAATTACCAATGCTGTTTTTTTGGGGGTTCCTGATTATACTTAATAGTATAATGTGCTCCAAGACACTATTGTAATGGTTAAGGCCCCTATAGTAAGGTTTTCGGCCAAGTCTACTAAACGGCTGCGTGACATTGGGGTTGGAATCCTTCCAGCTAAACCCGAATCCGCAGGCTTCATCTGCTAGAACCCCAAACCCTCAACCCCAAATAAATCCTAAAGCCCTGCCACAATCCTACTATCATATCCGATCGCCCTAAACCCCCGCTTCCGCTAAAGCCTTAAAGCACCGAAGCCTTATATAAAGCTTTAAATAAAGTCCGAAAGTGAGCCGAAGTTGATCATCTGATCAGGGGTTCCTCCTCGACTTAGGTCCCCGGCTCAGTACAGTACAAGTGGGCATCAACAGGCTTCAAGCTTAAGGTTTGGGGTTCGGTCTTAGGGTTTAGGGTACAGGCTTACCCTAAGGCTCAAAATAGCTCAAAAGCCTCATATAGTATGGTCTTTGGCCCAAAAGCCTGAAAATATCAGTCCTTAGAGCCTTAGGGTTAGGGTTTAGAGTTTAGGTTTAGAGTTTGGGTTGCTGTTGCAGCCACCGTTGGTATTTCATGGTTAAGATATGTCGGGTTCTATAGGTTAGGGACCCCAAAGGACATCAGCATAAGCATTTTACACGGATATCCTCACCTTGTTGGCCTGCATTAAGCGGGGTTTATGTGGGATATCCCTATCCTAATTGTTGCTTATGTGCTTGTTTGGGCCCCTAATAGGGCTTCTGGCCTTAGTATTGCAGGTTTGAGCTGGTTCAAACCCGAGGGTGGTGGCTTGAGCTTCAATTATTTTGAGTTTGGGGATTTGGGATAGCGGCTGAGTCGGTAAACTCTAGACATTTCGGAGTTGTATGTCCCTAACTTAGTAGCTGAGTGGATACACTTTACACTTTTTGGGGTCATATTATCCACTATAAAACTGAAAGTGTATACTTTTTGGGGCTTATGAACTCATCAACCCCTTCTAGACTCCCTTGATGGGAGCCCTAAGCCCAAAACCTCAAAATAGTGTCCTTTTAGATCCCTTGTGGAACCCTTCAACTAAGCCCTTGTGGAACCCTTCAACTAAGCTACAAATTCCCTCTATGAGAGTCTTTCCAGCTCCTGAGTCCCACCGGTCCAGCGCTCTTCTGGGTTCTCGTTGTCAGGAATTTGGTTGAAGTTGCCATAATAGGGATCTATAGCAAATAGTTAAATATGGTTTATATGGTTTCTTTATAGTGGTAACTTGAATTAGGTTCCTTAACAGGAATCCAGTCTTTCTTCGACAGAGTTGCTTGTTGTTGCACTTCTTCCCATCTTGCGCTGTTGGTACTCCTCGCCCTCGCAGGCGGCATGAGGGCCCGGCATGTGTGGCAGTTTGGGTTCAAGGTTGGGTGCCTTCGGGTATCCAGACCTTCCAAAATCCCTTCATGAAGGACTATACCCTAAATCATATTAGGGTTACTATCATAATTTTGGGCATACCCTAAGGCTCCTAACAGGGTCTTGGGCCTTCTGGGGGAGTTGCTTTTGGGGCTGAGGTTTGGGCTCTCACTACAAGGGTCCAGGAGCCTTAGGGTACTCCTTAATTAACCCAGAGGGTCCATATGCACTACCATTATGGAATTAGGTCCCCAAAACCATAATGGGGATGATTTTTTAGAGTGTAATTCCATAATAGTAGTGTATATGGACCCTCTGGGTAAGGTATACTGGAAGGTCTGGGTATCTACGTAGAACTTCAGGGTTTCGAGTCATTGTGTGACGGCAGCAGATTCCCAACATCCATTGGTGGCCCGGCGGCAGCGGGCCGCCGTCGGCGAAGCTGTTACTATGGGGGCCTTAATGATTAGAAGAGGGTTTTGGGCTCATTTGTAGCATAACCAAAATACAGAACCGTAAGAAAATGTTGGTAATTATATAGGCTTCTATATTACATGTTTGTTGTTTCATGTACTATAGTGGCCTAAATAATTACCAATACTATTTTGGAAGTTCCTTACTATAAGATATAGTATAAAGGTGATGTTGTAGGAGGCTGGTGAATCTATTGCACCATGCAGCACTGCAATCTAGAATGAAACACGGCTCATCACACGGCTCCAGCAGCCCCGTGTGCGGGAACAAGCCTTGCGGGCCTTGCAGCAGCCATGTGCAAGTACTGCGCTGCACAGGCTGACGGGGAGGCGGTACCCCACTTACCTGCCTAGGCAGGAAGCATGTCAGTTCAAGTCCCCGCACGCGATATGACGACAAAACTTGGTGTTTCTGCTCGTGAACTAGGCAAGCAATTTCCGTGAAATGACCACTGCCAACAGCCAGTCTCAGTTTTCTCAAAGGTCCTTCCTTCGTCGCGAAAACCCGTAGGACCCCCAACGTAGTATTTACAAAATGTAAGCAGCTGGATTGCGAGCCGCAAGTCAGGAATCCCAAGGAATCCCAGAGAAGCATGTCTTAGCAGAGCCCAGACCTTGAACTCTGAGTTTCTCGAATCCCTACAACCCCGGAGCCCTCGTAAGGCCGATAAAGATCCCTACTTGGAGAATCATGGGGCGTACTAAGTAAGGCTCTAGGTACTTCAATAAGTGGGCATAAAATCCCTTGGAGCCGTTCTTTAACTCCTAGGGCCTTTAAGACGACTCTTATTGAAGTGAAGAGCCTAAGGCCCTGCCAACGGGCACCGAGCACTTCCTCCAAGGGACCGAGAGGAGCTAAGTTTAGGCTTTAGGTTTAGGCTTACTTAACCGATGGGAGAACTTTAAACTTTTTGGCCCTATATATTTAGTCTAGTTTAGAAAGATTGAGCTTTTTTGGGCCCGGTTATTTGGGAAGAGAGTAGGGGTCAGGGTTTAGGGTCCATGCACCCAAGGAGGGGCTCTTGATGCCTTTTGGTGTTTGTGATTTGCTGGTTTCGTTTGTGTTATCATTGTGTGCTGTTTTGCCGTGACCCGTTTTGGAGGCATTTGTTGTTTGCTTGGTGTGGGTTCGAATGTTTGGGGTTTAGTGTTTGGGGGTTTGAGGTATTTGGGTCACCGAATCCGTATCGTGGTGTCTTAGCCTGTTAGGGGTTCCGGGTGTTGTGGTACAGTTTTCAAGCTTTTCCTCTTATCGGCAAACGTATTATGAAGACATGCATAGTCATGCTTCGTGCTGCACCGTTGATGTAAACCTTTACGACCACTTCGTTTTATAATGGAAGCATTTTAATATGGTGGTGGCTGTGGTGGCAATCAGGTTTGCAAAGCCTGCCTGATCCCTGCTGCAGCTGTCCAGAACCATGATTGTGCTGGTGTCGACGATGGCCACAATGATGATAGCCATGGCGATAGTTTTTGATGAGGAGTCGCCATCAGGATGGGTAACTAAACTAGCCCAAAGGGTCCATGTACACTGCCAGTTTGGAATTAGGTACCGAAAGACCGAAAGACCATCCGTATTATGGTTTTGGGGACCTAATTCCATAATGGTAGTGTATATGGACCCTCTGGGTAGTAATGGCAAGTTGATGCTTGTGAGCACGATGGCTATACAAGTAGAAGTATGTGCGTGTTCGCCACGCCGTCCTCTAAAGGGTTCAGTTTTGTTTAGCTAGCAGTAAGCGCAAGGGTCCATGTATCCAAGAACAGCTTACCATTACCCCAACAACTAACGCACATGTACCTCCACTTAAAGGATCATGGGACTTAGTAACTAGGGTTATAAATAAGGTAACTATACTTATAATTACTTATAACCCCGATTAGGGGACTTATAACCTTACTTACTAAGTCCCCTGATCCTCCAAGCATTCATTTCCTACCTGCGAAGTCGCCTGCACCTTCCAAAGAATCCGGCAACCAATCCACAGCACACCCAAAACCCCATAAAACGTAACACTCAAAAGGCTTACCCCAAGGCTCCAAGTACCCAATAATCATATACTCTCCAAAACCCTTTCCCAAAAACCGAGTACCTAATTATTGGGTCCTTTGGACCCTTGGGGTTATACAGACCCTCTAGAAGGCCTCATCAACCTCATGGCTCATGCAGTAAAGAGGTTACAGACTTCTGGAAGCAAAACACTTGCGATTCCAACACGGCAACACGCAATCCTAAACCCGAAAGATCCCGAAAGCCTAGATCCCAGACCCTATAAACCCTACAACCCCCAAACCCGCAAACCCCACAGAACCTTAAGCCTTAAACCCCGAACCAGAGCGCAGGAACCTGCTTCCTCCTCTTCGGAGCCTGCCTTCAGAGGGGATAACATCCTCGAGTTGTGATGACGAGAGCCCTACGGCTTTGGAGGTGTAGGTTTAGGGTTGAGGCCGTAAGCCCTGAACCCAAAGAAGTTTACGGTTTCGGCTGCAGGGCCCCAAGATCGACATGCTTGCTATGTCCTAGCACCCATTAGAAGCACCAGAAAGACCCTTTTATGAACAATAGGTTTTTGAGGAATCCTCAAAACCCTTCAACCATAAGGCTCCAAGCACCTATATAGACTATGCTGAACCTATCTATGTGTGTATCTTAAAACAGGCTTTACTTTTCTATTCGGCCTTTGGGACATATTGCATTTCCTTGAGCTTAAGAGGATCTTATTTACGACTAGTTTTGAGGTGCCGGGAATTTCAGATCCTCTTCATGTTATGTTTCTGTAAGGAGTCTTGTCACCGAAAAGTTGCACCTTATACCACCTATACTATACCCTAAACCCAGCGTGTGTTCGGTATTGTTGGGTTATTGGGGTTAGATTGCGTGGCCGCTATGGTGCCATTGGTGGTCTACCGCTTGGCCGGAATGGGTAATTCGTGACGAAGAGCTCATCTCGTATAAGGCCGAAGGCTCCATGCACCCCTTTTAAAGGAGCCTGAGAAGGCTCCTTCAACGCTTTCCCAAAAGGGTTCGTTGTGGTTAGGCTTCAGGGTTTAGGGTTTAGGAGTTTAGGGTTCAGGAGTTTAGGGTTTAGGGTTCAAGGGTCCATGTGCCTGTATATCTCGTAGAAGCTAAACCTATTGGCTTGCTCGGCGACGTGTGAAGTGAATCTTGTGATCTCAAGAAATGCTGATGTTTGCTTTATGACCCCCTGTCTCATGTAGGAACCTGATTAAGAAACCCTGCCCCTTTAACCCCAATATATTAGGATCCATATTAAGAACCCTAATAAGGACCCAAGGTTTCTTAATCAGGTTCCTACATTAGCTATACTGACAGATGAGATCCTTAGAAGTTTCAATCTTGCAGCTGGTCTTTCTGTCTATGAGTCTATGAGGCTTGCTTCTGTGGCCTGTTCAGTAAACCCCAAATTCAGAACAGCTACAAGAAGGTTCGTGTGCTTCAGATGTAGATCGTTTGTAGGCGCCCTTATATATATATGTAGTTACCAGTGCACTTACCCTACGTGCGAAATGCCCCGATCCTTCAAGCAAACCTGAATTGGATTTTGGGGTTTAGGATCTCAGAGACCCTTTGCTGTAATTCACCTGGAGCCACTCTCTAACATGATTTGGGAGTTGGTGTCAGACTTACGATTTACCTTTTTGGGTTTACCATCGCATTACGGTTTCGACCCTGAACCGAAAACCTTAAACCCGCACACTAAGAAAACCTCAGTCCGTACACAAGTCTGCGACGTTCATGTAACTGTCTGTCGTGTGGCTCTGAACTGAACGGGCTGCGTGTGTTTTGAGTGTGCGCCTTTGATCTTAAAACCGTAAGCCCTTAGCCCTAAACTGGAAATCCTCTCGAAACCTCATCCTTGGGTAGCTGTATTCAATGAAACTCATTGCAGCGCACGCACCCAGTGTACTATCGAAGCCTGACCAATTCCGAATCTTGTTCCTTAAAGTCATTCTAGCTATAATATAGGGGCCTAAATAATTACCAATACTATTTTCGGGGCTCCTTATTATAGTTGTAGTACAATGTACCCCAAAACCCTAGCCTAATTATTAACGCCCCTATATCATTATGCGTCAATTTACCGCGCCGGGAAAGCCTATCCTTATCATGAATGCTCCCGTATGGGTAGTTCGCTGAATTGGGGTCCCTGTCTGGGGTCCTGTTTATAAGAGTGCCGTACAATTTTGGGGGACTTGAAGTTGTGCTCAGTTCACTCGTGATTTGACTTCTTGCTTCCACCCTCCCACCCTAAACCCTAAACCCTAAACCTTAACCGGGTTGGTTCTTGCCCGAATCCAAGAGACCTTGCTTTCGTGTAGGGTCTGGGGTCCTAGCTTCCTAGGAAGCCAGGGGGCTTGGTGGTGTACAGGGTTTAGGGTTTAGGGCTCCTTTAGGGCTTAGGGTTTAGGGCTCCTTTTAAAGGATCATCTAAGGGTGGTTCTAGGAGTTTAGGGTTGAGGGGGAGTTGAGGTTATAGGGCGTTTGATTTGAGGTTTTGCAACCCAGAGAGCCCAATACCCCTCAATTAAGGAAAATAGCTTAAACCATAATATGGAACCCTTTATAGTTTAGGCCATATTCCTTAATTAAGGGATATTGGGCTCTCTGGGAATCTAGGTCTACAAGTTGAGGGCGTCTCAGGGATTTGGCGTCAACTTATGGAGTTCTAGGATCTAAGTTTTTAGTCTATCCAATATCACCAGTTTGCGGAAAAGCTTCCTAGACCCTCCAACTACCCTCTATTAGACCCTAAGTACCCACTATTTGAGAAAATATATCCTTGTTTGAGGGTGCAAGGAGTGTCCTGGCTAGTCATGCTCTCAAGCCCTGTAAACTGAACTCTGAGTTATAGTCCGGTTCGAAGCACCGGCAGCTCGTCGGGTTTAAGGTTCACAGTTTTCACAGACTTTGTGGGTTTAAAGGGCTTCAGCTGCCTGAAATAGGGCTCCAGGGCGCGACCCTTCCTTGAGCGGCCGATTGACGCTTTGTCATTGGCCTGTGCGAGAGCGAGCTATGTTTCACTACGCAGCTTCCATCGCGAATAGCAAGGTTGCCCGAAGGAAGTTCGGAATCGAAGTGTCCCCTTTTAGACAGCCTCAACCCCAACATAGTACGATCTCTCTGATAAAGTACGACCAAGAAGCATCCCAACAGTTTCAGAAAGGTGCTGTTTTCGATCTATGCTAGTTGGCATGACCCTACCAAGCTGCGAAAGTACAAAAAACAAAAGCTCCGCGTCTTAAAGGTTTCTATAAGGGATCTGTAGGGGTTTAGGGTCTACTAGGTTCCTGAGTAGTACCCCTTTGCCCTTTTTGTTGTTGGGTTCCCTTAATTAAAGCCGAATAGTAGGAAAAAGGGTACCCTTATTACAAAGGGGCTACTCAGGAACCTAGATCAATAAGATAATTGACGAAGTTCCTTTTCGCCCTGAACCCTAAACTCCAAACCCTCCAGTGCTTGAAGCTCTTCCGTTCCGACTTCCTTCGGCGTGATGCTAGTAGTGAAGGAACCGCATGGATTCAGGTAACAACAAAAGTCCGTTCGACTTGCGCCGATCTTGCGTAGAATAGAGACCTTGATAGGTGCTGCTGGTACTACTATACTACTACTACTACTACTCCTGCTGCTGCTACACTTCTACTACTACAACAACAACTACAACTACTACTACTACTACAATACAGCGGGGTTACCGTAGTCATAGTAAAGTATCCCCCACAGCCTTGGTGTAATTAGTAAGGCTCCTTTATGAGGGAAGCTATTCGGGGCACACTCGACGGCTCATGTATAGTTCCACGCAGAGTTCGAAGGACTTTAGTTGGAGATTGGAGTGACTTCAATAGCATTTGCCTTAATTGCGGGATCTTGGTACCTTAAGTGATTCTGAGCATGTCGTCAGCACCATTTAAGCTTAGGACCTTCAAGTTGGTGGGCTGGGCCTCAAGTAACTAGTCATGCCCATGGCTCAGGCCATTGCGCGGGGCATCGGGATTTGCTCTTTCGGGAAGGGGTCAGGGTGTAGAGTTTAGAGGTCTTGGCTTGTTAGCAAGTTTCTACATACCTAGCAATAGCTGCCTAATGGGTCTAAATGAGTGGACATACTAGGTGGTGTGTGTGTGTGTGCGTGTGTCTAGCCGTTGTGCGTGTGAAAACATGCTGGTGTACAGGCATCGAAGTCAGAAGGATACAAATGTGATACATGAATATATACAATTATACACAAATACATATATATATATATACATATATTCATGCACATACATCCACACATGCCTGCCTGCCTGCCTACCTTCCTACCTCCATGCGCCTCTAGCTTTCGAAAATGCCAAGATGCTGGGCTTCGTGGTCCCGGGATCCTCCAAGCCCAAGCCGGCAAACCCACAACCCCAATGCTTACCTTTGGTTAGTAGGGAATGGAGGAATGGGTACAATTATAACTACTACTACTACTACCATTCTTCCATTCCCTACTAACCAAAGGTAGGAATCTCCGCCAAGCAACCTAAAGCCTCGCATTCTTTCAGCAGATCCACCCCTAGGCGTAACAATGTATAGCACGAAGGTACCTTGCACACAGCCGCTGGCTCGAGAGACTTGGGGAAAAAGGGTCTCTTGTTGTAGGGCGCGGTATTTCGTTTTTTTGGCCTTCCCTAAGCCTTATTTTGGCTGCCAGACCCCCGCCAACTCTCCGACCTAACGAACGGATTCAGCACGAAGTGAATCCCGACACCCTCAAAACCTAGACCTAAACCGTGAACTTTCAACACCAGACTCCCTCTAAGAGAGCATCGCCGTCGCAGGGCCCCCCCCCCGCACCCCCCATGGTA
>BGNK01001025.1:40003-126292 GCA_003297005.1 Symbiodinium sp. clade A Y106
CCCCCCAAGCCAGGCCTCTCCTCAGTCACGCGGCGGGACTACCCACAACACATGGAACCACAAGACAAGGAACCACAGGGGCGGGGTGGGGAAGGGTAACCCACAACACAGGGAACCGCAGGGCCCCTGCCCCTTCCCCTCCCCTTCGACACACAGATGAGAATGATGGCGATGATGTTGTGCACAATGACGTCGATGTGCCATTCCCAGTGTGGCTGTTGCTGGTACCTTTGCTCTTATGTTGCTCTGGGCTTCGGCACTGCATGTTCATTGCTGTTTTAGTTGAAAACCTTGCTTGGCTTGTGATGTTATTGCGAAAACTGTTTTGACCGTTGTCATTCCAAGCCAAGTTTCGGTTGGGTTCGTTAAAAGTTAGCTTGAACACGTGTTTGAATGATTTTTATTCGAGACTCTTGAGCAAAGGACCGGAGGAGAGTGCGGATGGGGTTCATGACCACCATCCTCGTCATCATCATCATCATCACCGGCCATAATGCTCATCGCTACCATCGGCTTTGGAGCTCAGGGCAGGTCGGAGTTCAGTGGAACTGTATCAACCGGACGCCCAACCAGCAATAGCCATGGAAGGGGGCGCAGCCGACCGCAATCACAGGGAGGAGGGGCAGGGGGGAACCCACACCACAGGGAACCACAGGGGGGGAGGGGGCATACCATGGGGTGGGGGCGGGAAGGGGGGCCTAGCAGCGCTGCACCATATATATATATATAGAACCATTGTACTCCGTGTAGATATCTATGAAAAGACAGTGCGTGGGAAGGGCTTTGGTGTGGAATACGCGAGTATTGTAATCACTCAGCCTCATCCCTAAACCCTAAATCTAAGTATTGTAATCATTCAGGCATCATTGTTTCTTTCAGGGGAATCGGCCGATACACAGAAATCCTTCAGCTGGACCATGGCAGAAGCCAGGCAGTGTTATAGTTTAGCACAGAACTGCTTAGGGTTTAGGGTTTTAGGGTTCAGGGTTTAGGTGTTCAGGGTTTAGGGCTTAAGTGCTTAGGAATTATTAAGGTTTTAGGGTTTAGGGCTTATGTAGGGTCCGGGGTACATGATAGTAAAGGGTTCTGTAAGGATTTCACAAGGGTTTTATGGGGTGTAGAGGGTCCAGAATATAATAACGATAAGCATAATTGTATATGCATGTTGGATACTCGGCCCCTTGCGGGAAGGTTGTGTTTGTTCATGTCTTGGGTTTATTGGGTGGGGTTCTGCTCCGTTTTCAACTCTTAGAGAGTTCGGGGTTTAAGGATTTAGTTCGCTGCTTTGTTTAGTGGGGGGGGGGCTGGGTGCTTTTCTACTGCACGGTCTCAAACACAGCTAGTTCTCCTGCTGATGGGGTTAGAGGGTCAGAGGGATCTCTTCTTGATCATGGCCTCTCCAGGCATTCTTTTGCAGTGAACTCTAAACCCCAAACCCTAAGCCACTAAATCCCCAAACCTTACAACCTGAACAACTATATAAGGACAGTGACCTTCTGCTAGGTGTCCTGACTCTTGATTAGACGACGGTGGTGCCAAGTATGAACAAGCTATCAGGGGCGTCAAACGGTATCATTGCCATCATTCTTTGAGGGCAGCACGAAAATGTCACCGGAATGTCTTATGACTCCCCCTAAGCCCCAGGCTGTAACAACAGCACCCCCCCAAAACCAAAAGCTCTACTGACTAAGCCATCGACTCTTAAACAGAAAACAAATCCTTCAAACCGTAAGCCACAAACCTCGAAGAAGACTCAGCTACCCTACCAAGGCCACGGGGGCACCCTAAACCCTAAACCCTGTTGAAACCAGGTTTCTCATCCAAACCTGTCAGATGTTTATAGTTACGTCTAATTGGGTTCAGTGGGTGGTAGTCTCTCCTTGGTCTGAGAAGATTGGGCTTATTGCCTATTGTTTGATTGAGGGGTTTCTTGGTATATACGTTAACCACGAACCCAAAACCCGAAACCGTAAATCATGCCTGGGGGATTCTGGGACGCAGTAAGTAAAGTCGTAAGTACCGTAAGTGTGGTCATAACTACAAGTATCGCCTAGCTACCATAATTATATCCCCAGCTACTACGCCCCATGATCCTCTAAGCCCACCCTAAGCCCTACACCGTTAACCCGAAGCCGTAAATCATACAAGGCATCGGTATGAGGTTTCGGCTTTCTTCAGCAGCGCGACGGTCAGAAGATGTTGGAGATTGCCCTCAGACCCTATCTTCAACTCCACATAAACCTCCTTTTTTATGCCAGGGTCTCTTCAAAGAAAACTTATTAGGGTTGGTAACCCGAGCCTCTGAAGAAGTAGGTGATGGTACCCGGGAGTGGGGAGCCAGATAGCCCTGTTAATTGCCGATTTCGCTTAAGTCATAAACGGATTTACCTGCTTCAAAACCAGCTGCAGTTTCAGGAATATTCTGCAATTTAAGGTGTATTTGGGCCCCCGGGAATACAATTGCCTTGTTTTTAAGGCCGCATCGGAGACATTGCATGTCCAAGCCCCTAGCTCCGTAAGATCGCTGGATGGCCGATAGATGCAGCATGCTCTGTTTTCCAAATCCCTATACTCCAAACCCCACACCATTTCCCCTAAACGGCCCCGAAGCCAGTTGTCAGGTTGTGCGAATTTCCGGACGAATATTGTCCTGATGCCGGCACTGGGCGCTGGAAGACGCACGTCTACCTTAAGAGCCAATTTCTCGTAGGGCCCCGAAAACGTTAGCACGGGTAGATCTTAGATGAGAGCATGATCCACAAGAAGCTCGTCGATTCTGTTCTTATCACCACCGTCACCGCAGCTAACTACGTTTGCTGCCGCTGCTGGTGCTGTATAGTAGCAGCTGCCGTCTGGAGTCCAAAAACTAGCTATGGTCTGCATCGTAGTTCCTTTTTTTGGTTTAGCCAATTATATATTCAAAAGGATCCTCTAAGGTAGCCCCAAAAACGAACTACCATGGAGACTATATAAGTATCTGACAGATGGACACCACCCTCCGTGACCTCAGTCACGTTATGCCTTCTGACGGATAACCCTAGGGCTCCAGCTATGTAAAAACAGTGGCTTACTGGGGTTCATAATATGTGGTGAGTAGCCTACCATTTGGGGAGCTGTGCATGTCTATATCCTTCGTTTGTCAATGCAGCTGTTGGTTCGTTTCCGCACCTGGGCATTTAGCTACATACAAACCTAGGCAGGTGAATGCCAGCAAGACGACCCCTTAAACAGCCCAAGACACGGTGACTCTCGTACCCTTGCAGCACTCTGCAACCCGAACGTGCAAGCCGAACCAGACCCTCGACCTAACCGAACCCTGAGGCTCTGGCAAAAACCTTAAATCGGGCCTGCGCAATGACATCCCCAAACCCCGAAGCCCGAAACAGGCGGCCCAAACCCCCAGAACTAAGTGGCCCAACACCCTGAACCGTAAACCCTAAACCCCTAACCCCAGCCGCAAGCCCTAAACCCTACAACATGATGACTACGCCCGAAGCAGTGGAAATATCCCACTACCACTGCGTTAACATAAAGGAGTTTGCCCCCATTGTCAGCAGTTTACCTTGCAATAGCAACCCCAACACCCAACACCCTAAGCCTTAAACCGTAAACCCTAGCCCCAAAACCCCCTAAACCCTAAACCCGACTAGTTCATTTTTAAGTGCCCGAACTCGGGCTCCTCTAGGCCTGTAACCACTGCTGCCAGACTTCAGAGCTGAGGAATCTCGGCGTGTTGGGGAGCGGCGGTTTGGCTGTGGGGACCCTGGCTCTTTTTACGGTGATGCAGGGGGGGGGGGGGGGGTTTAGGGTTTAGGGGAGAGTTTAGCTTAATTAGCCCCATTGCTGGGCTTTGAACTCAGAGTTTTTGGCTGAATCGTGTACGGTGAAATTGCCACGGAGCCTGCAGGGCTTTGCGGTTCTTCAGAAGGGCTTTGTCTATCAGCGGGTTCTGTCCACGGACTGTATTGTTCCCCAGTTCAATGGTGTTAAGGATCGGTGGACAGAAGGAGATGACAATTCTCACTTGTAGGTCACCGGTGCATGGGCTCATTAAACCGTAACAAGCTGGCAAACATCTGAACCCAACCCTAAGGCTCAAAATAGCCCAAAAGCCTCATATAGTATGGTCTTTGGTCCCAAAGGCCTCAAAATATCAGTCCTTAGAGCCTTAGGGTAAAAGCCCGAAACCCCTGAATGCCAAATGGTTCAGGGTTCAGGGTTTAGGCTGTGGGTGTAGGCTTGACACACTCTTGCAAACGTTCGATAGCAAAACCTCTAGCATAACCCGAAACCTTTGCACAGGCTGGCAGCAGTACTCTCGTGCATATGGGTAGTTCTCTAGATAAGGGGCCCGTTTCATCTAGGTCCCGCAAATTGGCATCCTTATCGAAAAAAAGACCTTAAAATTGACCATAATTTAGAGTACTACCTACATAGAAAGCATGCACATCCCAGTTACTCATCATCCTTGTCAGTCCACGTTCCAATGTAAGGAGGTTGTTGGACCCCAAACACCATCGACACGAGTTAGGTCATGATCCCATACTTGCAGGGTCTAACTCAAGGTAAAAAGCCCGAATAAGATTCTGATTGTAGACGTCGGAGCATACTTGAGGGGTATGACTCAAGGTAAGAAGCCCCACTGAGAGTATGACTATTTAGGTTCCTGAGTAGTGCCGTTTTGCCCTTTTTGGTGTTGTTTTCCCTTTATCAAAGCCGAATAGTAGGAAAAAGGGTACCCTTATTACAAAGAGGCTACTCCGGAACCTAGCTATAGATGGTGGAGCATTTCTTTACGGCATACGATGGTGGAGCCTCGACCCCAGGCACATACCTCCACGGTCTGCAGTTGCTATTGCCATAAGCGGAAGCTTCGCAAGGTCTGTAGTGTAAACGTCGGGCTCCGTAGGAATACTGGTGCATGAACATTTGGGTTTAATTCTGGCGGGTTGGCTAGCTACGAGATCTGTGCATCATGTGCGGCTCCGGCGCGCGGATGCAGGATGTTTTAATCCTTGTTCTCGAACAAAGAGCTCTAAACCAGACTGACTGAAGACAAGACGGGTCTTCGAACACTCTAGACCCGACACCTTAAACCCTGAACCTCAGAAAAAGTACAGATAGTTTCAGTTTGGAGGTCTTCCTAAACCCTCAACTCTCAACCCCAAAATCCGACGTCCTAAACCCAAACCCTGAACCCATACGGGAGTTTCCGAAAATTACCGTATTTTGGGGTCCTTATAATAAGGATCCTACTATTTAGGGTACTATATTGGGATCCCCTATTTTCGGAAACGCCCATACACCCTAAACCCCAAACCAAGCCGAGGTGGTTTACCTGGCCCAAGACATGAAGGGCAGCCGTGGGAGAGTTGCCTTGAAGGTGCAGCTGAGAGCTTTCTTAGTAGCGTTTAGGTTTAGGCCTTATAAGGGTAGCTTTAAGGGTTCATTTAAGAGGTCTTGAAGGGGCTTCTATGAGGTTCGGGCTTTAGGGTTTTTTAAAGTGGTGTTTAGGCCGGGAGTAGGGATTAAAGGGTATCTTTCAGAGTTCCTAGGAGGTCTTTTAAGGGTTCCTATGAGGGGCTCCTATGAGGTTTGGGGTTTAGGGTAGTGTTCCTTTGAGCTACTGGTAAGAAGAGTACTATAATGGAGTTCAGGGTTGGGGACTGTTCTGCAGGGCTCCTTGTTGCAATCAGAGTGTATTTCAGATCTTGCTGTCACTTACACAACCCTTGCAGCCATACAGTTTTGTCAGCTTGTCAGAGTTGTCAAACTCATGGCAAGCCTCTACCCCAATAAACTACTTGACTACAAAAAACCTCCTCTACTCTGTAGCAAACCAGCCAGGGTCTAGGTGTTTGGGGCTTAGGGGTTTGGGGTTTAGGGGGTTTAGGGTTTAGGGAGCTTTGCCATCAGGTGCTTCGCGCCGCCGCCCAGCCGGTACATGCTTACGAGTTGCACCGCGAGGCCCAGACTGTCCAGGTTTTGGGGATTAGCGTTTTGGGCTTTGGGTTCAGGGTTTGGGGAGTAGGGATTAGGGTTTGTCGTCTTTGCCGTCGTGATAAAATTGTCGGTTTCATTGTCGATGTCGCAGTGTTAATCGTCACACTCGTAGTTTTTTGGTTAGACAGCTAGTCACAGTTTTAAGTAATTTAAGACTTTGTCGACGACGACGATGGTGACTTGATGACGACGATGATGATGCTAGGAGCAATCCAAGATGCCACTCATGAACGAATATGAAGGTGATGACGTTGTCGGCCGAGATGATGAAGAAGACAAGGGTCTATGATACGATTTATGGGCAGAACAGTGAGCATGACCGTGATAGTAGGGAACATCAGGCAAGGCCCAACCTAAGCCAAGCCCTAAACTCTATGAACCCAAACTCCCCAAGCCCTAAGCACCTAAACCCCAAAACCCTCAACCCCCAAACACCGATACTTTACACCCCAAAACCCTGTTGACACCCCTGAACCCTGGACTCTAAACCCTGCAAAGGCACTTTGGTCTCTGACTCGACTGCACTGCATCAGCCATAGCAAGTACGACTCGAACGGCTCGCAGCTCTTCGTGCGGTACCTGGAGGACATGTCGAATCAGCCGTAAATTCTAAGAGACCTACATTTCTAGGGTTCCTTCTTCTGACCTCCTTTTATGAGTCCTTATCAAGAATCCTTTCAAGGGAGCTATAGGGATTCTAAAAGGAATTTGAAAAAGGGGTTAGGGTTTATTTTGGGGTTCAGGGCCTACCTAAACCCCGATAGACATACATGTTTGAGACCTGATCCCCTTATATATATATATATATATACGTATATATATATATATACACACACATATTATATATATATATATACCAGTCCTTAAACGGTAGGCTACGTGAGGTTCTGGTAAGCCCTCAGCCCTAAAAGATAGGCTTTAGGACTAGACACTCAAGTCCAACAGGTACCATATATGTCGACCAAAAGCTCAGTCTGAACACTTGCGCAGACCCCGACAGGATCCAAAAAGTAGATCCCTTAATGGGGGTTCCTATAAAGTACCCTTAGTAGTATAGGGCCCCAAATTAGGGGATCTACTTTCTAGATCTAAACCCTAAACCCCTAAACCCTAAACCCCTAAACCCTAAACCCTAAACCCCTAAACCCTAAACCCTAAACCCCTAAACCCTAAACCCTAAACCCCTAAACCCTAAACCCTAAACCCGCCTTTTAGATCCTCCCTTAAGGGGTCTGGGTGCCAAGCATGGATCCTCGGGGTTCCTTTACATATTTAACTACACCTTTAGAGAGCCCAGAGCCCCTATTCTAATCACCCAGGCCCCTAAACCCTAAACCGCTGGTCTCACATTACGATGTTCTTAAAGGTAGGTTCCTTAGGGTCCAGGTAGAACTTGTCTCCTGCGATCCTAATGGTTCTAGGGCTTGAGTGTCTTAGCATTTGGCATTCAGGGGTTTCGGGCTTTTACCCTAAGGCTCTAGGGACTGATATTGTGAGGCTTTTGGGACCAAAGACCATACTATATGAGGCTTTTGGGCTATTTTGAGCCTTAGGGTTAAGGACTCAAAGTCGCTGATGTTCCAGTTTTGGAGCACTTGAAGCGTTCGCGTCAGATGCTAGATTCCGATTATTGCTGCTACTGAAGTTGGAGTCCACTAAACGACAGACCCGATCATACAACGCAATGCAGAAATATGTCCAACTAAACCTGCAGGACAGATACAGCCAGGCTGATTTTGCGATGTGCAACTTCTCAAAATTCAATCATGGAATTCTCCTGACGTTCTATCCATACAGTGCCGGCAGCATTTCAGAAAATACCCCAAACTACCAGGCAGACAATACAACACTGCCAGACAATACTGAACAAACACACACCCAAAGCAGCACGAGGTCATCCCAGCATACCGAAAGTTTCATCGACATGCCAAACATAAGAACAACATGCCAGGAATTGCCAAACAACGCCAAACATGCACAAACTTAGGAAACACGCAAAATAGTGCAACATAGCACGAGCATGCAAAAGCAGAGAAAACGACGATCAACTGGGAATCAACTACCTTTATTCTGTCGATAATATTGCTGCTGACGAAGCACCGGAAGCCACCACAAGAACTTATTGGCATGAAATGGAATCTTGCGCTATTCCACAGTAGTGTTGTTTTTCGGCCAGAAGATCATCCTACAACAGGAACGATGCGTTAAAGAATGCCCTGAGGCCACATGCTAATTACTACTGTATACAATCCTACTTAAGTTTGGTTGTACTGCAGTCAAATGGGGTCCCTCTTCCGCATGCATTCGGTTCAGTTCAGTTCTGAACATGGTTGCTTCCAAAGTCTGTCGTTTGGTCCGGATGAACAGCGCGGTCCTGCACTTTCAGGTAACGGTTGCGATTTTTTACTTTAGTGAATTCAATTTAAAGGGATATGTAGCTTCAGGTCTCGCAGTCCTGCACTTTCAGGTAACGGTTGCGATTTTTTACATTAGTGAATTCAATTTAAAGGGATATGTAGCTTCAGGTCTCGCATTCAGCGTGGTGCGCTGGCCGTGGAAAACAGAGAGTATTCGCGCAAAGCGTTTTGCCTCTCCAGCCAAAGTCCACGTGCGGAGAAACACCAACAGGACACTCCCTTCTTGTATCGACCTGGATGCACGCGACAGGACCACACCGGCTTTGACAAACTTTGCGTGCAGGCAGGTTTGCTTTGGTGTTTCCATTGGTTCGGGAGTTTAAGGCGAGACAACTTCCTTGCAAATCCCGAACTTCTGTTCTAGGTTTGAGGGAGGTCTCTTTTTCTGTGACTGGGCACTGACTGGGCCATCAGGGTTTGGGAGCGTGGAATGGAAGTCTTCGCGGCGGTACTTAATTTTATACAGGCCGGTAAGCACCCTAAACCCTAAACCCTAAACGGTCCTATAAGTGTTGCAGAACAGTGTTTCTTAGCCTCTCCCCTTTTGACGACCCGAGCCTCAACTTGAAAAGCCATAAGACCCTAACCCATTGTCTCCATTGGTGTTATGGTTAGAACCCTAGGAAGTATCCAAACAGGGAACTACAATGGAGATTATAGGTAAAGCTGAACCTGGGAAACCCTTAGCCCCATCTCCTGACTTAAAGGCGAACCCAAAACCTTAGCCCCTATAAACCCCAAACCTTAAACCTTAAACCCAAAACTCTGAACCCTAAACCCTAAACCCCTAAACCCAAAACTCTGAACCCTAAAACCCCAGCCCCATCTCAGACCCTAGGGCTTTAGGGGTCCATGGACCCAAATAGCATATGAGCGACAGGCGTTTCTCTCTGAAGAGCTAAACTGTCTGTGGGAGGATTAGCAAACGATGGTTGCATGGAAATAGCAGGTTTGTGTGGGTATATTATACTTTGGCCCTAAAGTACCTATATAGGGACTACTTTAAGGCCAAAGTACTCTTCCTCTTTGGGCACATGGACCTTAGGGAAAGACTCAAAGGCGGATCCAAGGTCCGACTTCGGCATCCCCACGAGGAAACCCAGAGGGCTCATATACCATTAAGTCTTCCTTTATAGGGTTCCTTTAAGGCTTCCATGAGGGATTTAGGGTCTAGGGTGTATTACTAAGAGGGCCCGAGCGCACTCCTGTTATGGAGTTATGTGCTCCAAAAACATGATTAGGAGTGTCTTGTGGTGCCTCTACTTCCATAATGGTAGTATCTTGGGCCTCTGGGTACGGTACATAGTATCACTAGCGCTTGTTGACTTCTTGTAGAATGTCAGGTCGACAGTATCGCACTCAGTGGAGTACGAGACCAGTAGATTCGTGAACCGTTCGGAAAAATGCTGGAAACTACCCTAAGCGCTTTGGAGGGCCCTTCAGGACCTAAGCCCTAAGCTTTGTCGTCAAGCCCTAAACCCCATAAACCCTACGAGCCCGATAAGCCCTAAACCCAGCTTTGATCTTCAACCCGATGCTCTAGAGCTGCGGTTCAGGTGTCTCCTTACCCAAGGGTCCAAGTACCCAAATTTTCATAGTACCTTTAGTCTCCATTGTAGTTCCTTTTTTTGGTTAACCAAAATCTCTTTTTACCAAAAAAAGGAACTACAATGGAGACTATAGGTAGGGTTTCAAGGTCCAAAAACCATTCAGAGTATGGATTTTGGGACCTGGAACCCTACTATTTGGGTCTTGGACCCTCTGGGTTAGGAGGATCCGGAATCTCCCGGGGAGAGCTCGTGGGTCTTTCGGGGGCTGTATATATTGGGTTTTAGTATGGGGGATACTAGTAATATAAACCATACCCTAAATGTGTTAGGGCCCTTACTTGGAGGATCATGGGACTTAGTACGTAAGGTTAGTATTCGTACCTTAATTGGGGCGGCTACTAATTATGAATTATAAGTAATCGTCATGTAAGTTTAGTATAGTTGCCTTACACACAACCCTAGTTACTAAGTCCCATGACCTTTCAAGTAGAGTAGAGCTACCGTTCAGGATGGAATCCCCATGAGCTTTGACCAGCGCCGGCGACACCTCGAGGCAAAGCGAAAGCCGACTTGCAGTTACGGCTTTGGGTTTCGTGATTAGGTCCCCCAATATGGGTTCTAATTATGGTTACCCACTCATAACCCCACTTATAACTACCCTAAACCCTATACCCTAAACGGCCCTAAACCCTAAACCCCTAAACCCTAAACCCTTGCACCAAAAACCATGAACCCTACTTGGAGGGCCATAGGACGTTGTTATAATTATTATGAGTGCAGGTGCCTTATTCATAACCCTAGCTGCAACGTCCCATGATCCTTTAACCCTTCAAGGAACCCTTCGAACCAAGCCCCATGCTCCTTTAAGTTCTTTCTACCTATGAAGTTGCATACTTACCCAGACCCACGGGAGGATCCAAAAAGTGGATCCCTTAATGGGGGTTCCCATAAAGTACCTTTTGTAGTATAGGGCCCCAAATTGGGGATTACTTTCTAGATCTAAACCCGAAACCCCTAAACCCTAAACCCCTAACCCCTAAAACCCTAAACCCGCCTTTTCCCGGGGGTCTGGGTACCGAAGATACTCTGCCTTTGTGGCTTCGTAGGCTCTGCTCCGCCAGATCAGAAATCGAGGGTCTCCGAGCTCCGACCTGCATTCAAGCCGTTCCTCTTCTGGGGTTAAGTCGGGGTTTAGGGTTGAGGGTCTGTCTCTCTGAAAGTTTACACTTTTTGAGTGTTTTTCAACTCAGAAACTAGGTGCCACCGTAATTTAAGGACAATCAGGACAGGACCCTTACACAAGTGGGATTGCTTGCGGGGTTTGATCAGAAAAAGCGTTGTTATGGGGTGTCGTGTGCTTGTTACATGGGGTTTCAAAGGGCTCCCATTAACTATCCCATAGAGGGTTTACGCAGAGCCCGTGCTGTTTAAGGGTCATGTGGTCCTTATAATATACGATCTTGCTGCATCGTCAAGCCCCAGACGGCCAGGTACCGTCTGGCAGGTCACAGTTGTTGGCCTTCCAAAAAGACACTCAAGTCTCTGAATACCGAAAGCCCTACACCTCTGCAGCTTGAACTAGGTATCGTTTTGGCATGATTCTTAATTTCCCTTATGGCTTTAAAAAGAGCCTTAATTACAAAGTAGTAAATTTGGGGACTGTCGAACCTCTACGCGTTCAAGCCGCCTCTGTCAAATTCTCTCGGCTGCCAGGCTTGAGGAGCTCCTTAAAGAGCCTTTAAAACCATGGAGTTGGCACTAAACTTCACTAAACCCCCAGCTCGAATTTTGGAAATCCTAAGTTCCTAAACACCTAAACCTTTCAACTCTCAACTCCGTAAACCCCTCGGCCAGAAACCCCTCAACACGACCCTAAACCCTAAACCCCTAAACCCCAGAACCCCGAAAGCCCTGAACCCCTAAACCCCGAAACCCTAAACCCTAAACCCCTAAACCCCTACACCCTAAACCCGTCAACACTGTAAACTTCAAACAGACCCCGGGGAAGGCCGATTCTTTCGATTGGAGCGCCCTAGCCACCCAGAAGGCTTCTCAGAGGCTTCGATGAGGGGCTGGTTTCCGGTTTTACTGAGGGGTACTTAGAGAATCAATTTTCAATCTTTGGTTCCTATAATCCCTAAGAGACAGCTAAAATTGTAATTTTTGCTAGGGGTCTAAGTTCAGTCTAGTTTAGGGTTGCTGCCACAGTTTAAGGATTTGAGTTAGGGTTTAGGGATTTCGGGTTAATGGTTTAGAGCTTAGGGTTTTGGGATGTCTGGGAGGTTGTTTACTGATGACTATGCTGCACGCACGATTGTTGGACTGTTTTGAGCTTTGGGGTTGTGCATCTTCTTCCGGTGGCAGATTTTGCTTGTAATTAGAAGCATCTGGCATTCATCGAACGTTGTTTCTGCTTGGTTTCCTCGGAAACCGATAAGCTCTGGAATTGGGAATAGAGAAGCTGGAGGGCCAAGTACCCCAGACAGGAGGTTCGCAGATCAACTTGGGTAAAGCAGCAGAGAACGAGAATGAGCCGGATTCTTTGCAAGTTGGTGCAGTCTTGCAGCTTTGCTAAGGCCTGGAGGGTCTCGCTGCCCGACCCGGGCTTGTAGGACCGTTTAACGGACAGTTCCTTCCACGTAAGGGCCCGGCAACTACATGTTTGCAGAAGGCCAGTGCGGTGGTCATAATCATAGCGTGTGTGGCAGTTGTTGCATCTTAAGCTTTGCATCTTTACATGTTCGCAGCCCATGCTGCCAGTCCCGACACGGATGCGCAGAATCATGCGGCCACAAACAGTGCCAGAACGCAGAGGTTGATGATCAGTCGCTCCGGAACCTCCCTTTGTCCCGTTGTGATTGGTGCGGGTCTCCACAGACAAACCTTACCAAGAGGGTCCATATATACTAGTAGTCTGGAATTAGGTCAGGCAATTTATTCAGGAAGATTTGGTTGCGGATTTGGTTTAAGGTTTAGGGTAACTAAGTATCTACACCCGAAAAACTTGCTAAATTCTAGTCATCAATACATAGACCCTGGCTAAATCTGAAACCAAAGCTTCCTTAATAATGTGGGCTGCGGCTTCAGTGTTTTCGCTCAAGCTTAGCTACACGTCCCTGCTTTTGTTATTCTATTTGAGATCTTACCCTAAACCGATGCACGAGCGAGAACTTGTAGGCAGCAGAGGATCCGTAGAGTAACACTTGAGTTTTCTACTTCTAAAGCCTAAGCCGTAAACCGTACCCCGAACACCACACCCTTCTATTCAGGCATGGTCGGGGTTCTGTCCTTCCTGTCCTTGCTGGCACCCCTAAACATGAAATAGAGACAGAATCACATGTAACCGTGCGGAACTTATTTCAGACATCAGTTCTATCATTCAAAGCTTTCGAGTCGTAAAAAGCACGAACCATGGCGATGCTGCGGCATAAGTCGTATTGCCTTACGGGTCCAACTGTTAAAACAGACATCAAAGGCACCCCACAGCAAAGGGCATTAAAACAAAACAGTTGGGGCCCAAAGTCTGTACTGATTGAGTACTTGGACGCTCACGCTAGCCCCAATTACACCCTGAACCCGCAGCATACTAAACTGTTGGGCAGTTTTGGCAAATTCTGCAGCTGGTTATACTGCCTACTGTGTCGCATCACACCATATCTCCAAGGTTGACGTTGACCTTACAAAGCTTAACGGATTCATAAGTTAACGTTAGGTTAAGGTTTATGCATGATTTGAGATGCAAATGACAGCCCTAGAAACCCGCGACCTTGATCTCTGAGGCTCCATAAGAACCTGCCTGAGCCGTAATTCCTCAAAGCGTGAACCCAACAGCTATTCCCCAAGGCTGCGTGTATCCATACACTCTTTACTTGGGCCTTAAAGTAGGTCCTATATTGGGTACTTTAGAGTACTGTTTGGGTACATGGAGCCTTACTTGGTAGTTATAAGTGGAGTTATAGGTCCCCAAATATGATTAATGTACTTGCAGTTACGCCTACTTATAACCCCCTTATAACTACCCATGAACCTCCAAGTAGGCCCTAAACACTATACCCTTATAGAATCCCTGTAGATCCCTTTAAAGGGACCCTTTAAAGGAACCCATGAACCTCCAAGTAGGGAAAGCTCGAGGATCATGTCACCACCCTCCTGAAAGGCCCTACGTGGTGATGGAACATCTGCCGGGTCAGGTCTGGGTGCAGAACGTTTAGGATGTAGGGGCTTAGGGCATACCAGCACCCCCAACTAGCCTCCATTAGACCCCGAATACCCACTATTGGGGGACCATAAGGGCTCCATTAAAGGGCCATTGGGGCTTTAGGGCTTGGGGTTTATGGTGCGCAAGCTTAGGAGGCGAACGTGTCAAATGACGCCTCATGGGGAGTTCTGATGTGGTTTTACCTTCCTGCTTAGGGTTTTCAGTAGCTATATGTGTACTTCCCCTTTATCCATCCTTACCAAGTCCCGTGATTCTATATGTACTGCTTACTTTAGGGGTCACAGGACTTAGTAAGTATAGTTGTAGGTAAGGCAACTCTACTTATAATTGCTTATAGCCCCAATTGAGGTACTTATAACCAGGTAAGGCAACTCTACTTATAATTGCTTATAGCCCCAATTGAGGTACTTATAGCCTTACTTATAAATTACTATGTCCCATGATCCTCCAAGTAATTAGGGCTGTGTTTGGATGTCGGTGTCTCGGATTGCGAGTTGGGGGGTTTGCTTGTGCTCAGGTTTAAAGACTCACTACCCCTAAGGCTCTAAGGACTGATATTTTGAGGCTTTTGGGCCCAAAGACCATACTATATGAGGCTTTTGGGCTATTTGGAGCCTTAGGGTACTGCCGATGGACAAAACTCTGCGTGAGTCGTGCAATGAGGAATCCTGATTCCCATAACCATACGGTTGATGATATAAACCCTGCATTACTTTAAGGACCCTCGACGATGGGAATTATGGTATGCTCCTTATTATGGGTTGGGTAGTGCAGGATTTATATCATCAAGCGCAGGTTAAGGTCCTGAACGTATTGCAGGCACTGTTATGCATTGTCCATTTCCGTGGCCCCGCATTGGTGGGTCGAGGTCAATCTTCATTATCTTCTACCATAACCTACCAAAACCTACTTTTTTGTAGGGTCCTTAAACATTCCATACATCAGGAGGACAAAAGTTTTGACCTACTGGGCCTTTCTTGTCTTAAGACGCCTTTCGGAGCAGCGGAGTGCCGCGAAGTGCAAATTAAGGGCCTGGCCAGCGGAGTATTTCATACCCCGTTCCGAAATTATTCTACTTTTATAATGTTCCGGAGGAGTATCCCGTGGGTCCGGTTCGTGTTAGGATTCTAAAGGGGATGGGGGCTTGTGGTCGACGAAGCAACGAATAGGTCAAACTTTCGTCCTACCGCAGTATTAAGGTTTGTAATGAGAACCTACAAAATTTGGGGTTTGGTAGCTTAAGGTAGAGATTAGAGTGTAGCCTAAACCCGCAACGCTTAAAGCTCGTTAAGTGCCAGCTACTCTGACTGAGTGGTCTGAGGACGGGTCTCGGCAGTGGGTCCTTGTGCAAAAATGAAAAAATAGGCCACGTGTTACAAGGCTCCGAATGTAGTATGATCCATGTTAAGAACCTCGAGCCAACAAGAACACGAGGTTTCTGATTCAGCGTCCCACCTTAACGAGAAGCCCACGTGTAACAAACCGAACTCTCAGCTTACCTTGCAAGTCCACTTCCAGACCCTGCAAAACACCCAGCAAAAGGCTACGATTACAAGGCCAGAAAGCAACCCGATCTTACACTCTGTGCCTTTTGCTTGCGCTTTCACCAAGACCCGAACGGCCTCCCGAAGAGAAACAATATTTCCCTACCGAGCCGCTGTCAAGGCTAAAGGCAAGAAGACTGCCCAGCTCCAGTCTGACCTATTCTGGGGGAGCACGGCATTCCAGGATGTGGTCTCGCTGCATCAACCTAAGCAGCCGGTCCAGCCCAAAGAAAGCGTCGCCTCCTGTCAACGCGTCGCCAGAGCCTAAGAAAGAAGTGATCTAATATAGGGGCCTTAGTAATTAGAATAGGGTTGTGGGGCCCACTCTACTATAACTGTAATAAGGAGCCCCAAAATAGTATAGGTCCCTAAACCCTAAACCCTAAACCCATCAAGGCCCCTATAGTAGGAGCCCAATCCGGTCCGACCGGCAACTTGTCACAACCGGACGCGAGCAGGCCGTAGATTTCATAGCCAGAAAGGCCCAAATCCTACCTATAGTCTCCATTGTAGTTCTTTTTTTTGTTCAACCAACTGTATATGAAGGATCCTATAAGGTAGCCCCAAAAGGAACTACAATGGAGACTATAGGGAGATCCTAAAGCTCGAAACAATAAATTATACAGCCTCTACAGCCTTAAATACCAAAGTTTAAAGCCTTGAACCCATTCTAAGCCCCAAAGATAAAATGTTCCCAAAACCCCGCAAACCTGCAGATGCTCTCCTAAACCCTAAACCCGACTGAAAGGATCATGAGAAATAGTAAGTAAGATTATAAGTTATAAGTCGCTTGATTGGGGTGCGCGTACGTATAAGTATAACCACCTTACTTATGATGCTAGTTGCTAAGTCCCATGATCCTTCAAGTACCCCTAAACCCCGTATAGTAACCCTTATAGTGACCCCTATAGATCCCTGTATGATAAGGAACCCTAGATCCTTTTAAGTAAGCCATGCACATCCCCAAGCTGCAGATGCTCTGGGACTTGACCTGCACCAGAGCCAGGTGCTCCGGCGGGGGGGTGCAAGAACGGCGATTTCCCATAGAACACAAAGGGTTCAGGGTTTAGGGGTTTAGGGCCGTTTAGGGTTGAGGGTTTAGGGTTTTAGGTTTAGGGCCGTTTAAGGTGAAGGTTTAGGGTTTAAGGGCTTAGGGTTTCAGGGTTGAGGGTTCAGGGTTTAGGGTTGAGGGTTAAAGGGGCAGGGTTTTAGGGTTGAGGGTTTAGGGTTTAGGGCCGTGTAGGGTTGAGGGTTCAAGGTTTGGGGCTTAGGGTTCAAGGTTTGGGGTTTATGGTTTCCCATCGAACCCAAAGTGGGTTTAGGGTGTAGGGCTATCATGGAGCCCAAAGGAGGACTTGAACCACTACTTCCCTAAGTCTAAGCAATACGCAAGCAGGAGGAACATTCCTCAACCCAGGGCTGTTGAAGCCTCCGGGAAGAGCTCTCAAGTTTATCCTCATCTTTACAGGGGTGGAGGGTTTAATGAGTCTAGAGCACCCGCACTACGACTGCAGGTATGTTTCTTGCTTTCTCGGGTTCTTGGAGGATTGAGTCTCCATCAACATGGACCGGGATAACTTGGGGCCCTAGTGCATTGCATTGATACGCACCAACTGGCAGGGTAAGGAATAAGGATTTCAATGAGCTGGCTGAGCTTGAATGAACGAGTTTTGTTCATTTTTACCCGCTGCCTACGCCCTACGAATAGGCAGCACCAAGTCATCCTGGGGATGCAGCTGTGGTTGGTAACGACTCACTAAACCCTAAACCACGGAACCCACCCCTTTTAACGAAGTTCCCTTTGCGCGTCTGCACTTGTTCCGAACACAAACCCCCTTCGCTGGATTCCCTTTCACATACTATAGGGCCTTAATAATATGAATAGGGTGTGAGGGGGTATATTATTAAGTATATTATAATCATAATAAGGAACCCCCAAAATAGCATAGGTAATTTTTTAGGCCCCTTTAGATTACCGCCGGATTCCCTGTGCAGCTAGCAGGTCCATCAAGAAGTTGAAGCCTCTCTCAGATGAGGCCTCGCAGAACCTGTGATGTCAATGTTTTGGCCAGCCGCAAACCCTTAACGCACCTACATAAACAATAAAGTTTAGAACGTACATGGAACCCTAAGCGCTAAACCCTAAACCCCAATGGCATATAAACCGTGTAGTCTAGAGTCCAGATGGTCCGCAGCCATAATGTAGCAAGCTGATTGAGAAACCTTGGGCCTTTATTAGGGTTCCTTATATGAAGCCTACTATTTTGGGGTTGTAGGCCCCGGGGGGTTTCTTAATCAGGTTCCTACATTAAAGGACGGCCCTAAACCCTAAACCCTAAACCCGTAATAAAGGACGGCCTCAAATCCGCGGCGCGCCGGCCTCAAATCCACGAAATCCTTTGAAGATGACGCCTTAGCCCCAACAAGGAATCCCGAAGTCTTTTCAGGGGTGCTTTAAGGGCTCCTTTAAGGTTACCTAACATATGAGTCCTTAGAGCCTTAGGGTAAGGGTTTCTTTAAGGGCTCCTTTAAGGTTGCCACAAAGGTTTCTTGAAAGGGCCCTAAGTCTTTTCAGGGGTGCTTTACCCCTAAGGCTCAAAATGGCCCAAAAGCCTTATATAATATGCCCAAAAGCCTAAACATATGAGTCCTTAGAGCCTTAGGGTAAGGGTTTCTTTAAGGGCTCCTTTCAGGGTGCCATAAGGGTTTCTTGAAAGGGCTCTATAGACTTTAGACCCAGAGGGTCCATATACACCACCATTAGGTAGCGAAAGACCATCCTTACGATGGTTTTGGGGACCTATGTAATTCCACGATGGTAGTGTATGTGGATCTTCTGGGTGAGGGCAAAGAAACTTCGGTGTCCTCGCTGCTGTCGTGGCAATTTCGGACATGAGTCGTCAAACCTCAACCTCTTGAGTCTCGATCTTACCGTAAGGATCCATGTATGTAATTAGGCCAAGAAGTACCCATATAGCAACCCTGTTTAAGGCCTGTCAGTATAGACGATGTATATATATATATGTATAAATATACAAATATATATATATATATATGAATTTTTATATAGGATAATCTGTACATTTTCTTCGTGGGGTTATGCGACGAGTCTCAGCAGTGCTAATGACAGTGTAGGCTTTGCGCGACGGCTCTGAGACGGACTTTGCTTGTATGTCCTGTCGCTGCACGTTATCTTTCGTCTTGCATTGGAAACCAGGCTTCCCACGTATACCCGCCTCTCATAGCTCTAGACCTTCATTTATCTGTCTACAGGTTAGGCTTTTCACCTACACCCCCAAAGCATCCACACCCTAAGCCTTGCAATGCAGCTCTTCAAGGCTTCCATCGAACCTAAACCTTAATCCCGAAACTCTAGCAAAGCCGCGCTCAAGGCATCCGTCGGGCTCAATCCCGTTCTTCGGGTTTAGGGTTTACACAGATTTTGCCCAACGGTCCAGGGACCCAAATGCTGTAAAGTATCAACAACATTCAAAGTACAGCATTACCTGGGCCCAAAACCTTGGATCGTAGGTCGGGGCTTGCCTTCCTGTATCTGTAAAACTTCACACCAAACCCTTTATAAAGTCATGAAAACAACCCTGAAAGAAACCGTCAAGGGAAGATTTAGCTAAATTTAGAGGAACCCCTAAAGGAGCCTTGAAGGAATCCCTAACAAGGTCCACCCTTTGAAAAAAGTGCACCCTTTAGCCCATGGTCCTTTAAGTAAACCCTAAACCCTTAAAGAGGCACCCTTAAGGGGAACCCTAGTATAGAACCTTAAAGTACCCTTAAAGGAACCCTTAAGGGGGAAACCTAGTATAGAACCCTATAGTGCCCTTAAAGGAAGGCCCTCCTTTGTGAGCCTTTGAAGGAGACCCGCCAGATCTTGGTGCAGCTCTCCAAGGCTGCCCAGCGAAGATTGGGGTTCAGGGTTTAGGGCGAGAAGGGTTCCTTTGAAAGGGGATCTACAAGGGTTCCCTTAAAGGGGTGTCTAAGGGTTCCCTTAAAGGGTCTACAAGGGTTTAGGGTTCAGGGTTTGGTGTTTGATGTTTGGGGTTCAAGGTTTGGGGTTTGGGGCTTAGGGCCCACGGTTTAGGGTTTCCTCCGAAACCGAGACCCTCTAGCGCCTCGTTTTTGAGTTCTGTTGGGTGTAGGGTGGTATGAGAGGGTGTTGATGGGCTTGTCTCACGGGTCGAAATGTTATGGAACGCCCAACAACATATCCTAAAAAAGGCATCCAGGAAAGCGTAAACTTTGAAGCATTCTTTGCCCTAAGGCTCTAAGGACCTCATATGATAAGGCTTCTGGGCCCAAAGACCATCTCATATGAGGCTTTTGGGCCATTTTGAGCCTTAGGGTTACGGTTCCGACAAGGCTTCCTCCGCTGCCTACACCCTTGACGCGGGGACCCGAAATGTTATGTGTACACTAAAGCACCCTTAGCCTTACGTGGACTCCAACAGTATATGCAGAATAATTCATAGCCCTAAAGACAGTCATGCTACAGCTCCTCGGGTCTAGCACATGGAGCCTCAGGGTGCCCGGTAGGTCCTTGTTGTAAGTACCCCGCCCATATCATAAAGCCCCTATGGTAGAGCAAACTTTGAAGAATCCAAAGGAACCCTGTAAAGGAACCCTTAATTTTTTTGGGACGCAGGGTCCCCTGTATCATAGAGCCCTTATAGCAACCCTGAAGAAACCCTTTGAAGGAGCCCTGCTATGGGCCCTCGACCCGACAACCCTAGACCCTAAACCCCACTCAAACCAGGCTTGCATGTACCTCGAGCGCCACGGCCTGGTGCATCGCGATCTCCGGCCCTGCAATGTTCAGCCGGGGCCTTGGCGAAAGATGGGACCCTCACACCCTAAAGCCATGATGCCTGAATAAAACCCCCAAGCCCTCAAGCCCAAAACCTCAAACCCCTAAACCCTAAACCTCAAAAGTCCTCAACAGTCGAAAGCCCTAAAGCGCTATTTACCCTGAAGCTTCGAGCACTGCCAGTCTCAAGCTCTAGCAGTGCGGCTGATGGGCATTAGGGATTAGAGTTCAGGGTTTAGGGTTGACCGGCACCCTTCAGGTACCCTTTAATAGAACCCTTCTGCTCCTTAATAGCAGGTATTTAGGGTATAATAGAGGGTAGTTGGGGGCTGCTGGTAGGGATCCTGCATGTCGTGAAGAACCGTGCCCTAAGCAGGTTTTGAGTCCTTAGATTTTGACCGATCTTAGGATTCTGGGCCCAAGTCTAAAGGCCATACCTAAGGCTTTTGGGTTTAGGGTTTAGGGTGTTGGGCCCCAGGGTTTCATTGCTGGAATTCTGGCACATTCCTCAGTGTAGGCAATGCAGGATTTTGTCCATCAGGAGTATCTGAGCTCATCAGGGCTCAGTCACATACTTGGAGGTTCATGAGGCTCATGAGTCTTAGCAACTAAGCTTATAGGTACCTTAGTTGGTCATGGGGTTATAAGTAGTCATAAGTATAGTTACCTTATGTATAACCCTAGCTACTAAGTCCCATGATCCTTTAAGTACCCCTGCATCAGCGCTGCAAGCCCCAAGGAGCCACGCTTTGCCACTGTGGTTTAGTCTTTACAGCTTAGATTAACTTTTAAAACCTGCTTTTGAAGGACCTAGAATTTCATTGGATTGAGCATTGAGGTCGGAATTAGGAATAATTGAACTAGAGCCCTACGATACAAGGAGGCTTTAACCAAGCCTTCATCGCCAAGTTTGTAGCTTGAGGTCTCCAAGTCTCCATGCGAACATCCACATGCAGATATAGTAACCCTCAGGCTCTAAGGACTGATACTTTGAGGCTCTTGGGCCCAAAGACCATACTATATGAGGCTTTCGGGCTATTTTGAGCTTTAGGGTAAGACTAGTCTTAGTGTCGACGGCTTGGGCCTCCTACTCTACAAGATTTTCTGAGTCCTTGTCAAAGAACTTCTAGTCTAACCTAAAGGCTCCATGTACCCATATAGTAGGTACTTTGGCCTTAAAGTGGCTATCTAGGGACCCCCTTGAGGCCTAAGTACCTACTATATGGGCACATGGAGTCTTAGGGTAAGTTACCCTAACAGGGATCTTCGGGACGTGAGGCTCTGCCGGCGTCGCCCCCGCTGCCAGGCAGAGTGTGCATCCTTGTATAGATCCCTAAAGGTTCATGTGCCTCAAGGGTTCTTTTAAGGGTGCCACAAGGGCTCTATCTTAAACCTTAAGCCCTTAACTTTGCTTCAATGCCCCCCCCCCCCCAGTATCAGTGCGTTAGTAAGGAAGTGCTGCCGCCTTGACATAGCTACACAAAGCCCTTTGTGGTAACTGTCCCAAAACTCTGAACCTTTGACACCTGAATCCTAAATCCCAAAGCTCTAACCCTTTAACTCAAACACGAAGCCCTCAAATCCCAAGCCTTTAAGCGTCTTCGTGCTGGGGTTGCAGAGCTGCGTCCGGCCTTTGCTTGGCTTTTGCCAGAACTTTAGGGTTTAGGCGAGTTGCGATGGGTTCGGACACTTTCTACAAGTTAGGGTTCAGCTCTGGTTTGTCGCCCCCTGATTTACACTCAGTGTTTACAGGTTTCGGGTTTATGTGGTCAGTCTTGGGTGTCAGTTCGAGGGTTCAGGGTTTAGCGGTAGAGCTTTCCTTGACCGCAGCTTCACTGCTGAATGTGTTTGTTGCCTAAGTGTATTCTGGTATCGTAGTCCCAAGAGAACGGCTTGAACTGGTCCAATAAGACTGAAGCTGTTCATGCGGCTCCTGTATGCTGCTGACCTTTGGATACCGGCTTCGGAAGCCCTGAGAATTGCTCAGGCATGCCGACATTTTGTGGATGCTTATTCTCGCCTGGCCCAGCTGTCACATGCTGCTGGGGAGTTGCGGTATGCCATGATCCCGAAGATCCACATGGTTTGGCATGTGGTGGAGAATATATACGGGCAGGCAGAGAAACATCCTGTTGTTGAAAAGCCGATGGCAGAAGCGGTGGCAGTTGACCAGGACTTCATCGGCCATTATTGCGCGCTCACGAGATCAGTCTCGCCTCGCACGAGGATAATTCGTTCTTTGGGGCGATATGTGACTCAGGTCCTGCTCTTCTGGGAGCGAAGCGCAAAACCGGAGATCGAGCTTTCCCCCAAACCCATAAGTTTCAAATATTGCGGGATCTTGCATGGTCATCAATATAGTTGCAACACGAAATAGAGTTCGAAACAGTTCTGACTCGTTCGGCGCCCAAAACGAGCGATCGATCTTCAGCATTCGTAGAGAATCCCAAAACGAACGGCGTCAAGACGGCCCCAAGTCTTAGCAGGTACATGTCCCTCCCGGGGCACATGTTTGGAAGACCTGGCAACCTAAACCAAAACCGTTGAAGCCCCAGAAACGGAAACCCATTAATGAAAAGCTTACGCCGTTCTCGCGGAATGGTGCTGCAGCTAGGTGAAAGTGCTCGACCTGGGGGTGATGTTGGCCGTCAGATGCTTGGTAACCGAAGGTACTGTGACGAATCTGCTCACACTAGTGCCGAGGCATGAATCCATATTTAAGGATATGGACTACAGAAGCAAAGCACCAAGCGTTTGGTGAACGGGGAACTCTTTGCCTCAGGCCGGAAGGGTCCACGCACACAGATAGGATACATACTTTGGCCCGAACGCTGCTCTCTTCGAACCCCCTTAGGTCTTGAGTTCATGCAAATTTCCGGTACATGGGCCCTCGAGGGACAGCCTCTTACACAACTTGTATCGGTCGTGCGACTTGACTTCACTTATAGTGGATTGCACGTCGTTGTACCCTACATATGTAACCCCAGTGGATTCCTAGTGCGACTACGTACTACTGGCCCATTGCACATTGTGGCTTCTCGGGCTTTGTTTCGGCAAAGTTCGATGTCGCGAGATAGACATCGCGAGCCGCGAGGCATCAAAGGGACATACATAGTACGATAGTCGCTCTCGGGCCCCAGGCGGGTACTGCCCGACCCTAACGGTCCAAGCAGTAGTCCTTAGAGGTCCTGTAGGCTTTTTCGAAGTTGCCAGAAGGGTCAGTGTTGCGGGGAGTGTAGGATTATCCGGCACTTGGATCCTGAAGGATTGGGCAAAGGTTCTCATTCTTCCGTACAGATCCCATTGCAGGACCGATAACAAAATTAAAGCTGTCTACCTTAAACTCTTCGTAACCCTAAACCTTCGGCCTTCAAACCCCCCAATCCTAGAGCACTGGACCCAAGTCCTAGAACACAACACCATATCTCTGCGTCCGAGCACTTTACAGCCTATATGTCAAGATCTAGGATCCTACGAATCCGTAAGGCTCCATGTGCCTACATAGCCTATACGTATGCCTTGACGCACCTATATGGGATCCCATTTAAGGCTTAAGTCCGTACATACTATATGGGTACATATGGAGCCCTATAGGGAATAGCGTAGGTGAAACACGCACTACGCCTTCGGGTCGAAGTTAAAAATTCTCCAAGGCAGAGCCGAGCCTACGCCTGAGCGCATCGCCGGCCGTCTGCGTTTTCCGGAATCGGACGCTGCAGGCCAGGCTCAGATTAAAGGGTTCCGGGTGTATAGGTTTAAAGCACCAACAGAAGCCCTAGACCTTTACTTCAAGAGTTAGCTCGAGGTCTAGTGTTTCTTGTGCGTTTCGGCTTGAGGTTTAGCTTTTGATAGGGTTTGGGCATCAGGTAGTTTTAGGATTTGGCGTCTCGCGTAGGAAGTATACAGCTCCTGAACACAAGCACTGCTTGCATTATACTTCAGCTCATCAGCCCATGGAATGCATATGGCTCGGAGAAAATCACGGACATCAAGAGTAACTTTCTGGCTACAGGGCTGCCCCTTGGGCGAACAAGCCAAGTAAGCATCCCGTCTACGTCCCGGAATCCTACACCATATCAACGCGTGGCACTTTCATGTCTTGTTCAATATCATTCGTACGAACCAAAACACGGATCATCGACATGGCTCAGCTTTGCGTGTTGGCCATTGCTGCAAGGTTCAGCCGTGCTTTGACGGCCCAGTTTTTCAGTCACATGGTAAGCAAGTTCTGTTACCAGAGCGAGCCTGCAGTGCCAGCTGCCATCCACGCAAGACTGAACCAGTTCCACGATACGAACAACTTGGTGATTGCCTCGGGGTGAGGATCATAGCGAAGTCTAGTGCCCTCTACATCACTGTGTCCCTAAAACCCTAAGCTCCTAAACCAAAAACTGTTATGCTTTGGGACTTGGTTTGAGGTTTGGTGCAAGGTTAGAGGTTCAGCAGAAGCGCTTGCCTCAAGAGTTGTACGGCTTACACTTGCTCCATGTAGCTATATAGTATATACTTGGGCAATAAAAGGACTCCTATACAGGAACTTTAAGATATACTACACGGGTACATGGAGCCCTTTGGGAAATTTCACTTGGGGCGGGCTTGTCCCACTCAGCCGACGGTAGCATAGGACGCTCTAATATAGTTTGACAGTACCCGTAGAAAATATGGCTTTGCGACAGGATGGCTACGACTGGTTGCCTCCAGAGGTACCCACGCACCTCAGGGACCCCGTGTATCGGAAAGGGGGCGGGGATGGGCGGCGTGTGGGTCGGTCATAATAATTAAGTTTAAGTCGTTTAAGTCGACTGCAATCTGTATGACTTGAGTACGTACTCATGTCTCCCACCCTCCAAGCTATCTGTCTTGTCCGTTGTAGGGTTTCTTTCATGTTAGATGGTTGCTCAGCGTTGTTAGCATTAACCCTTGAAGCTCCTGTTGCCGCGGTTAGTGTCTGTTTCTACTGTCACCGCTGCCAGTTCTTCTGCTGCACGCGTCAATGCTCAAGGTATAGTGATATCAGAAAAATTACCGCCTGTTGGGGTACCCAAACCTTAAACTAAACCCTAAATCCCGGAACTAACCCCTCAACCCTAAACCTTAAACCCTAAACCCTGACCACTAAACCCTAAACCCCGGTACTAAACCCCCTCAACCCTAAACCCTAAACAGGGCAGGTGGGTCTCACTTCACAGGATCCTTGAGCACTGAACCTCCAGGCTGAAACCCTCAGCTGAATCCCCGGTTGAGCAGTAAATCAGGTTCGAAGCCCCCTCGGCAGCCCTTTGCCAGATTTCTTCCGTTACAGAACGAAGGCGCTGCAAGCAACTTAGACAAATCATAGGAGTTACCATGCATCTCTGCTCTAATAGCGGATTGAGTGTGTTCATTGCAAGCTGCTTGCACCAACCCGGCTGCTGCCACGCTGCATTCCGGCCCTATACTCCAGCTGAGCCGCACCGTGCGTCGTAGTAACTTAGCCGGCAACTCTAAAGGGTATAGGCTTTTAGGTTTCCAGGGGTTTGGGGGTTTAGTTAGGGATTAGGTTGTTGACTCGTTCGGATCCTCATCGCATGGTGTCCAAATCAGAATAGTCGACGGATCGCAAGTTTCCCCACGTTTGGCTTATAAGCGTGGGCCTCAAGCGAACCCCATAAGCCGTCAGCCCTGGTCCGACAAAACGGTACCAAAGCACACAAACAGTACAGAACAAAGCGCACACAACTGCATCAAGAAAGGGCACTATAAACCTGCACCGCCTTGCCCTTCGTGCACGCTGCCGAAGATGGCGGCTGTGGCTGCCTGCGAGGCGCTGTGTTTTGCCCGAGCTTTTGAGGTGCAGGGTCGAAGGTTTCGGCCATCTGGGTACTTGGACCCTCTACGTCAGCCATAAACCGCCACCCACCCTATCTGAGACTCATACGAAGCCTGTGTACAAAAAGCAGTATACAAGCCCTTCTTAAGACGCCCCCCATAAAGCCGTGTAAACTCTTCAGAGAGCCGTACCCACCCATGCCAAGAGCACAAGACTTTGCACAGCCTTTTAAACCCTAAACCCCAAACCCTACTCAGACCCCCAACTACCCTCTAATATACCCTGCATACCCACTATTAAGGACCATAGGGGCTCCATTAAAAGGCCATTTAAAGGATCCCTAAACCTTATAGATCCCTTTAAAGGAACCCTAAACCTTTGCAACCTTATAGATCCCTTTAATTGAAGGAACCCTAAACCCTTATAGATCCCTTTAAAGGAACCCTGGGGTCCCCAAACTTCAAGCACCTCTCAGGCCCTCCTGCCCATCGCAGAGGCGGCCCTTTCCCAGGGAGGCGCGGAAGACGGTCCATCCGGCCCTACAATCCTTGGGATCTATAGGGGTTCCTTTTAAGGGATCTATAACGGTTCCTTTTAAGGGATCTATAGGGGTTTAGGGTTTAGGGTTGAGGATACTTGGCGTTCTTCTGGTTGGCTCTTAGGACTTTAACTTTATGGTTTCTATATGAACCATACTAAGGCGGCGAAAAGATAAATTTTAGGAGGGGTTCAGAAGTCAGCCAAGGAACAACTACAATAGGGGTCCTTTGAAAGGAATCCATAAGGCCATAAGGGTTATATTCAGGCATTACTGGCGTTGCTATAGGGACCTTAATACCTAGAACAGAGTTTGGGGGGGTAGATTGTTGTAGTATGTCGTGTATTTAAGAAGCCTGAGCCTTCGGTGCCTGGTGTCTTAGAGTTGTGTTGAAGGGCTTAACATCAGGGCTTTAAACCCCGAAACCCGAAATCCTGCACCCTGATGTTAAACCCTTGGATTCAGGGCGTCTTAGGTGGCTGGGGAGGAGGGTCCGGGCATTTGTGAGTAGTAAGTATAGTCGCATTAATTCAAATCAGTCCATCTTAGCCGCCAACCCAATACCCTATTCCAAATACGCGGGTCCGAAATCAAGTTGGAAGTTCTGAAACCGAAGGATCCATCTTGTAGAGTGGGTTTGGTAGAAAACGGGGCTTCCTAGCGGAAACTCTTCACCCATAAGGCCGTGAGTCCTAGGCCCTGCTCCGTCTATCTGTCTATCTATCCATCTGCCTGTCTGTTGATGTTTCTACCTATCTATCTACCTATCTACATGTGTATATATATATAATGTTTATATATACATATATATATATACACATAAGTCGGGTTTAAACGTGTGCACAGAAAAAGAAACAGATATGTAGGTTAATACGAAGCAATAAAAGACTAGTTGGATAGACAAGTACATGCAGTTATATATCATATTTATTCGTTTGTCTGTTTATGGCTATGATACATACACAGCTGCACACACACATACACACACACACTACCTTAGTTATAGTAACCTTAGTTACTAAGTCCCAGGGTCCTTCAAGTAAGCATAGTATGATAGTCGTCTGGCGGCTGGCCTAACCCTAAAGCATTCGAACAGCCAACCAAAACTATTCCCGAAAACCTAAGCAAAAACGATCCACATGTCCTAAGTCATTTAAGTCCTGAGCTCATTATTCAGGCAGCCGGGCTTCCACAAGAACTAGTGTCCATCAACGGTACCGCCGAATAAATTGTTCCTGCGAGCCCAAGTGTGTGTGCGCGATGGTTCTTTAGACTGAAATCAAGGCTGGTATTATGTACGGACCCTTTAGGCTATTATCCCGATGATACCTTCTTAAAACCATGTGTTAACCCTGTTCCGACGAGGTGCGGCGCTTCCACCAGATCTTAGTGGCAGACACGCGACGAAAACGGAAGGGGCTGCAACCTTCGCAGCAACTGCAATGTCCTTTGTTATGGGTGTATGTTGTTTATCGCACTCTGTTGAGGTTGTCGAGGGATTTAGTGCTATGCTCCCAGACCTGAAGACCCTGAACCACACAGGTTTTATTGGGGTGTTAGTGGGGCGTGCGGGTTTTTGGGTTGGGTGAATTAGGGCTTGGAGTGTAGAGATCCATGTCTTTTGCTTATAAGTGCCTCAGCCTTCACCCCAAAAGCCCCAAACTCTCAACCCTAAGCCCTAAACCCTAAACCCTAAGCCCTAAACTGAAGCTCTATTAACCCTCCAGTTTTAGTATCCCTTAACGAAACCAACTTGTAAGAGCCCTTTCAAGGAGCCCTTATAGGGCTTGACAAGCTTCTCCAAACCTCGCATTTCCAAGCAACGGACTTGGACCCCTACTAAGGGTCCAAGTGCCTAGTAATCATGTACTAGTTTAGGTTTTGGGGTTTAGGGTTTAGGGTTACCTTATCATGATAGAGGACCTTCAGTAGTGTACGGTCCCAACTTAAGGGATCTGCTTTTGCTAGATCCTGGGATACTCTCCCAAATGCTACCCTACACAACGACTATCCTAAACCCAACTACCTGATTTTTAGGTCTTTTGGAACCTTGAGGATTCTTGAACCCTAAACTCGTAAAGCCCTTAGAACTGTGCGCACGCGCAGAGCCATGATGCCTTCAACCAGTCAAAAGGTAACCTCAGGAAGCCTAGAAACCGATTCGTTAGCCTTGCTTTGTAAACTATAGCCCCATTGACCTAACATGGGTTAATCCGGTCATGCAAAACCCTCGACCCTCCCCCAAGCCCCAAACTCCCTAAGCTCTTCAGACCCCTTCAACCCCAAGCCCAAAACCCGAAACTTCCTGGACCGTACACAAAGTGCCCCGGCACAGGCTCCACCGTGCCGACTTACAAGATCCATGGCAGCTTGTGCCCACTTCCTTGTGAAGGTCTGATGCATTGACGCACATGACGTCAGAGGTGGTTTCTTCAACTGAAACTGGACTCTGTCAGCGTGGGCAACGCCATATGGAGCAACCAAGAGGTGTACACCGCCGCCGAGAACCTCATGTCTCACTCCAGTCCTTTGCCCCAACGACCTGGGGGCCCTGACGTGCCGAGCGAAGACTCGGTTTAGGGTTTAGGGCGACACCAACGGCATCCTCGGACCCAAATGAGGCACAGGTTTGCTGAGCTGTTGCGAGCAAACTTTGGGCCAAGCTGTTTCACGTGGGCATCGGCAAGCCCCCTAGAGATCCCAAACCCCTAAACTTCCTAAGTTTTGCCCTAGGGCTCCTTAAAGGGGTTCCTATGTGTAGGTACTGTAAGGCCCAAGTACATACTACATAGTTACCCAGACCTCCGGGAGGATCTAGAAAGTAGATCCCCTAATTTGGCGCCCTATACAACTAAGGGTACTTTACAGGAACCCCCATTAAGGGATCTACCCCTAAACCCTAAACCCTAAAACCCTAAAACCCTAAACCCTAAAACCCTAAAGCCCTAAACCCTTAAACCCTGAAACCCTAAAACCCTAAACCCTTAAACCCTAAACCCCTCACCCCCATTAAGGGATCCACTTTTTGGATCCTCCCTTAAGGGGTCTGGCTACAGGGGGAGCCTTGGTGCTTGTTGTACACTGAAGGGTGGAAGACTTAGTACAGTGTTTGCATCCGCTTGAAGTTCAGAGTCTTGGGTTTCGGGTTCGGGGTTTAGGGTTTGGGGTTTAGGACTATAGGGGTTTAGGGTTTGGGGTTTAGGACTTAGGGGTTTATAATAGGTTTTAGGGTATAGTTTTGCTGCAGCTGCAGTTTAATGATGAGAATGATGCAACCCCCACCTTCAATCCGTGAAGCCCAAAACTCCTGAAGCTCTCAACTTCCACACGACCCTTGCCCAAAGATACCGAGAACCGTTGAGATTGGTTTGGGTTTTGGGGGCTTCGAGTATTTGTATCCTCTGACCGTCCAGTTAAAGACCGTCAACACGTTCCTTAAAGGAACCCTTTTGGATCCCTTGAAGGGAACCTTTGCAGACCCCTGTAAGGAAACCTCATAGATCCCTTTAAGGGAACCCAAAAGCTGCTGAGCTTGCCCAGGAGCGCTCCTAAAGATCGGAGACTCTGCGGGAATTCTTTTTACCGCTGCCCAGGCGCGGCGCATAGAAACGACTGCCACATAGGAAGTGTGGGGCCGAATTATGAGAATACAGCCGAAAACACATTAAAACCTCAACCCTACACCGTTAACGAAACGTAATTAAACCCCTTCCACTTTGGTGGCAGTTGCAGCCATTCTGCAACGTGTGCGATCCCTCCTTCAGCCCTCAACCAAAACCCGGCTGTTTGGGAGGGTCCTTGTATCGTCTATACTACGGTTGTTCATAAGAAACTACGAAAAGTAGGCTATGGTGACTTAAGGTAGGGTTCAGGCAAGTTCAGTCCAAAGACGCCGAGTCCTCATTGAATGTCTCTGACCCTAAACCCCTGAAGCCCCCAACCTTAAACTGGGTTCTTGTTAAAGAGTTGAGCTTAAGTTGCCATAATGGGGAACTATAGTAAATAATATGCGAGTTTCCCAAAATTAGGGGTACTGTATTTGGCGTCCTTACAATAAGGATCCTACTATTTAGGGTACTATGTTAGGGTCCCCCTATTTTCGGGGAAACTCCCATATGGCTTCCCTGTTATCACCCCTGCAGGCCTCAACCTAGCCTGAGTCATGTCCCCGTCCGTAGCAATGCATGCGCGTCCGCTGTGCTTCTTTGGGCTTAAACCAAGCCCGAGGCCCAAAACCCTAAACCCTAAGCGGCCCTAAGTCCTAAACCCTAATAGAAAGAGGCCCTTAACAAAAAAAGAGATAAGCCCTAAACCCTAATAGAAAGAGGCCCTTAAAACAAAAAGAGATAAACCCTAAACCCCAAATCGCAAACTCCTCCTTGAATGCTTCACAGCAGAAGGGCAGCGGCCGCTGTGAGCTTTGGCGTGGCGGACACCCTGCACCCGTCGCTGATGCGACGCCACTCGGACTCATTTAGAAGTTTTAGGGTTTATAGAGAATTCCAGAGGGTTGTAACATGGGTTACAGTAAGAATAAGGATTCCCTATATTTTACCCTGAGGGCATCCGGTTGATGATGTTCCAACTCCATGCTTCTGCTTTAGGGATTGCATTACAGCTTGTGCTTCCTGACTTCCAGTGGAGCCAGATGTCCTATACGACCATTAAGGGACCGATTATGTCCGAAAGCCACAAAAAGGAATGGCCTTTGGAGTTAATTCCGCAATGGCAACATAGATGGCCTCCTTAAACTTGGCGGCAAGGTGTTATTGAAGAGTAGGCCCTTTCATATTTAAGGTTTAGGGTACAGTCACAAGTTGTCAGTACCCCCAGACGGATTGTCATATACTATAGTTAATCTTGCTCAAACCCTAAACCTGTTGAGTGCTCCGCCCATTGCGCCTCCAAGTGGGGCTTGCCTTTCGTCGCCATCGTGGTTAAACAGTTTTAAGTTTGGGATCCCATAATAAATCACCCTAAACCCTAAACCCTATCACATTAGCCCAAACATGGAGACCACTGGTTTCACGGGTGGGTTTCGGGCTGGTGGATGGTTTCGTTGCTCATTCTCACTCTCCTTCCACCCTAAACAAAGCTTAGTTGGTTTAGGAATTAGGGTTTAGGGTGTAGGAATTAGGTTGAGGGTTAGGGTTCAGGAATTAGGGTTTAGGGTTGAGGGTTTAGGAGTTGGAGCTGTAGCTGCTTTGGGCTTTGGGTTTAGGGTCGTAGGGCCGAGCAAGAGAACCCGAATAGTATGCAACCCTTAAGCCCGACCTTTAGTCTCGATTGTAGTTCCTTGGTCTGGCTTACGTTCTTCTCGAGTAGAGGATCGAGACCAAAAACGAAAGGCAAGAAGAGGAACTTCAGTGGAAACCAGGAAAGCCCAAGGTATGCAAAAACAAAACAGAACACACAGTGCCCGGTCACGAAGCCCCAATCGAACCATATATGAAGTAGGGTTTATATTACCGTTTTGGTGAGTGTAGATAGGCCTCCTTCTGAATATTGGTGAGTGTATATATTGGGTTTTAGGAATATAAACCATACCCTATTATCGCGGTTTGAAGAATCCGAGAAGCTGCCGCAGTGTAGGGTGCCGGGCCTAGGAACACTATGCTATAGGGGCTTAAATAATTACCAATACTGTTGTGGGGGCTCCTTGTTATGATTACAGTATAGTATCCCCCCAAAAAACCCTATTCAAATTATTAAGGCCCCTATATTAGGAACACCATAGGGCAGTTAGACCTCAGCTAACTCTTTACGACTACAGTTCCAGGCCCTTCCTGTGTGTGCATCTTTGGAAGTCTCCAAGTCCTTACCCTCAGACTCCATGTGCCCATATAGTAGGTACTTAGGCCTTAAAGGGGTCCGTATATAGCTACTTTATGGCCAAAGTACCTACTATATGGGTACATGGTGCCTTTGGGTTACTAGTTCTCTTCAAGAGCAACAGATGAGTTCAGGGTTTAGGGTCTCAGGACTTTAGAGTGTAGGGTAAGGGGCTGCGGCTGAGGGCCTCAAGACCCTTTCGGAACACCGAGCTACCCTAGCCCCTAATTCCTAAACTCTAAACCCTAACCGAACTCCGTAAAAGCCCTGTACCCTAGATCCCTTTCAGGAGCCCTTTAATTATAGTATAGTATAGTAGCCTCTAAACCCTAAACCCTTATTATAGTACCCTTATAGCCCCCCTTTAAAGGAACCCTTATACTCCCTTTTTAGGAGCCCTTTAACAACAGTCTCCCAGCTCACCGATAGCCACCAGTGCCCTCGAAGGATCTTTTTCGACTCTTTGGCGTCCTTCCGAAAGGTCCTTCAGGACCTTGGGGTTTAGGGTTTAGGGTTCCTTTATGAGGGATAAAACGGCTCCCTCAAACGGGTCTTGAAAGGGTTTATATGGGTTTAGGGTTCAGGGTTTAGGGTCTTTTTGGTTGGGTTTTTGGGTTTTAGGTTTGGGGTTTAGGGCTTTTTGGGTTGTGGTTTGGGGTTTAGGGTTTGGGTTTAGAACCCCCGGTTGAAGTTGTTTTGGTTGGGGTGTCGGGGTTAGGGTTTGGGATTTAGGGGTTTCAAGTTTTGGATATAGGCCTTTCCTTAACCCTGAATAACCTCCCTTTCTTAGGGTTCCTTATTATGATTTCCTTATATAAGTCCTCAAAAAGGTAGGTCTTGTGGGCTACAGGTTGGGTTTGGGGTTTCAAGTTTTGGATATGGGAGTTTTGCGAAAATAGGGGACCCTAATATAGTACCCTAAATAGTAGGATGCTTAATATAAGGACCCCCAAAATAAGGTACCCTAATTTTCGGCAACTCCCATATAGGCTTTTGGGTTTGGGGTTCAGGGTCGAGGATTTAGGGACACCTAGGTTTTGCAGCTACAGCGGAGAATGAGTCGACAGAGAGGGTGCTGACTGTGACCTAGAGGCTCATACCCTACCCCTTTTTTAGGATACCTAGTTTTATGGTTAGGATCTGTTATCTTAAAAAGTAGGCACCCTTAAAAAGGGGTAGGGTATGAGCCTCTAGGTATAGCTATAAGACTTCATAGGCCCTACAGTAGTGCCGTTACGCCCTGCACCCGCCAAAACCCCAACCGCCACCAACAGAGACTTGAACCCAAGATCCGACCTCCATCCCTTTTAACAATAGCCGTACGGGTCCTAAGTACCTGCATAGTAGAAAGGTTTCTATAGCGTACCTACATAGTAGAAGGGTTTCTATAGCAATAGTAGGAATTACGATTAAGTTTTCGGGTAAGTAATGCCCCCTAGGTACTTAGGACCCTCTTCGAGAATGAACCAGGACCCCAACGCTTTTCCTAGTCTCCTGCTTCGACGAAAGCTGCGTTTGCAGGGGGCCGCTCGAAACGAGTTCGGTTCTGGTCTTCAGTTTAGTCCAAGTCTCCCAGTTGTTGCACTTTCTCCGCTTTCGGTGGTCCTAGGTTGCTTGTTCGTTTTGGGATTCCGTTGATCTTGGGTATCTTCTTTTCGGGGAAACCTATCATGACAGAGTTGTTGTTGGATTCGGCTATAGTCTCAAACTTTCATAAAGGGCTTTGGGAAATTGATGGCTGCATTTCGCCAGGGAGAGTCCTGTTCTGGGTTTAGAGGACTTAGAAACTATATATATGGCTTTATGCAGGGCTTTCGGCTCTGCGTTTGGGAGACTTGGGGGGTTGGGGCTATCCGGTTGGTGGGCATACGGCTCGAACTATTGGCACGATTGCTGCATGATACTGCTGATGGACAAAATCCTGCATTACCCACTATAAGGAATACACCATAATTCCCATAGTTTAGAGTCCTTAAGGTCATGCAGGACTTTGTCCATCAACAGTAACTTCCTGCATGACCTGTGACATGATAGTCCTCGCATCCAGACCCACAGTCCCATAGATCCCCTTCCAAGTACCCAGACGCCCCAGTACTCTTCACTTACCCTAAGACTCCATGTGCCCATATAGTAGGTAGGCCTTAAAGGGGTCCCTATGTAGCTACTTTAAGGCCAAAGTACCTACTATATGGGTACATGGAGCCTTCGGGCTACACAGGTGTTAATGCTGTTATGCAGCGCAATTATCCCTTAGATTAACAGGCATTGCGCTGTCTGGGAAGGCCCGAAACCCCAAAACCCTTAATCCTAAGCCTTAAGCCAAGGGGGTGTGAACTCCCATCTCCAAGCTCCAAGAAGCCTGCAACAAGTCAGCCTACGGCTCAGCATAGCCCCAAAAAGCCGCGTCCAGTCTCTGCAAAATTTTACTACGATCGCACACAAGAGCAGTACATGCTATGATAGTAACCCCCCAAATTCTTTCCTAGGCATTCAGGGCCACCACTTCAGTTCAATAGTTGACAGCAATTTTTTTAGGGCCCACAGCCACGAGCGAGCTCGAGGGTTAGGGTTTAGGGAAGTTAGGCGTTTCGTTTGTTGCTCTCTGGCTTAGGTTGCTTAGGGCTCCTTGTATACATATGTTATGAAGGAGCCCAAAATCCTACTCTAGTTCTGAAGGCCCATACAGTACATGGTTTAAAGTTTAGGGGTTCATAGGGTTTCGGAAACCCTTAACCCTGCAAACCCTAAACCCAACTGCCCAGGATTCCACCCGAAACCCTAAACCCAACTGCGCAGGATGCTACCCGAAACCCTAAACCCAACTGCCCAGGATTCTACCCTAAGCCCTAAACCCAACTGCCCAGGATGCTAGCTTTTTGCAGTCCTTCCAAAGACCGGGCAGCTCCTCAGAGACTGCAATGGTGCCTTGGATTTTGCGATGCAGGAAAATACACTTACCCATAGGCTCCATAGTAGTTCCTGTTTGGCATTACCTATAAGATTCCAATTATGAACCTCAAAACGGCACTACTATGGAGCGTATGGGTAGATGGCGAATGGGAGAACATCTCTTTGGCCTATGACTGGAACTTTGAACCTTGTTGGGGGCCCGGTTATTGAAGAAGAGAGTACAATTTGAGGCTAGGCTCTGGGGGGTTAGGGTTTAGGTTTTAGTTGTGTTTGTCGGTTTAGGGTGCAGAGGTGCAGTTGTTGATAGTAGAGTTTTGCTGTGTGCATGTCGCGAGGAATTCAGTGGCTTCAAATAGATTCCAGTTCCAGAGAAAGAGGTTTGCCGGCAGGCGTTTGAAGGTTTGGCAATGTGTGTGGTCTGCTGAGCCGCAACCCTCACGCCCCGAAGTCCTAAAACTCGAAACACAAACAACAAGCAAGCAAGCAAGCAAGCTAGCTAGCAAGCAAACGAACAAGCAAACAACCCAACGCACACACACACAGAGAACAAGCAAAGAAACACAAGCTAAGGTGAAAGAGCTCGCAAAGGAGCTCGACCAAGCAGCTTGGAACTAGCGAAGACTCGACCAAAGGTAAGAGGGCTTCAGGTTTCAGGTTTGGGGGCTTTGGGTATTTCGGTTTTGCGGTTTAGGGCCAGTTTAGGGTTTTAAGTTTCTAGGGTTTGGGCTTCAAGGTTGCGGGTTTTTTAGGCATCAGGTGTCAAGGGTTTGGGGGGTTTTACTGTTTTTTGGGGTTGGGCTGTAGGGTTGTAGGGTTTGGGTTTGTGTTTGCTAGGGTTTGGGGGGTCAATATACAGCAGCCGCCGCTGCCGCTTCCGGTCGTGTTTCCCGATAGACCCCGGCATGGCAGATTCGAGCAGCGCATGGTGACCATTCAGAGCATTCAAGTTGGGAACTAATACCCTGGTGTCTGAGTATTATGTGATGGTACGTGGAAACCCAATAATCTTTCATAAGCCAATTAGTGCATCAGAGGGTCCATAAGCACGACCATTATGGAATTAGGTCCCCCCAAACCATAATCGGGATGGTCTTTCGGTACCTAATTCCATAATGCCAGCGTATATGGACCCTTTAAGTTATACCTCTAACTTACGGCTATTCCGCTTCGGGGGTCAACTGCAGATCTTCCAACCTGAACCCGAAGGTTCCTTGAGGGGTTCTATACCTACCTGGAGGTTCATGGATAGCTATAAGTGGGGTTATAAGTAGGGGAACTATGATCATAATTCGTACTAGGGGACTTCTAACACCGCTTAGAACTACCTAAACCCTAAACCCATCTAAACCCTAAGCCCCTATATCCCAGACCTAGAAAGGCAAACCCTAAACCCTGAACCCTAAATCCCAAACCCTACCCATGAACCTCCAAGTAGACCCCCGGCTGGATCCCCACAGCCCCAGAACCCTACGACTCAGAGCAGTTTAGGGGTTTAGGGGTTTAGGGTTTACCTTAAGGCTCCTGGACCCCCTAGAAAGTGAGATCCCAAACCCTGGCCCCCAAAGCCCTAACCCTCCCCAGAAAGGCCATGACCCTCTTCCTAAACCCCTATACAGTAGAAGCCAGAAAGTTGGAACATGGCTTTAGGAGGATTAGTGCTAGGATCCCTTATACTTTATCTTAAGGGCATGAGGAGAATGATGTTCCAACTTTCTGGCTTCTACTGTAGTATAACCCTAAACCCTAAACCCTAAACCCCTATAGAGCCTCAAGAGGCTACCGGGTACCCTTAGCCTACGACTCAAAGGCGATTGGCCGCGCGCTCGAGCAGGACGCCCCGGAGCCCATCCACTGTGCAGCAGTTTGGGCGCTTGTGCTGCGCAGATTAGTGTTTAGGTCTATCGGATTTGGGGGTTAGGGTGCAGGGTCTAGGATCAATAGGGTCTAGCGATTAGGGTCCACACAGATTAAAGTCTATAAGGTTTATAGGGTTTAGGGCTGAGGATTTACGGTTTAGGGTCTATAGGGTTTAGGGTCTATAGTGTTTAGCGTCGAGGGTTCAGGATTTAGGGTCGAGGGTTCAGGATTTAGGGTTTAGGGTGTAGGGTTTAGGGTGTAGGGTTTAGGGTCTGGGGTTTGTAGGGTATAGCGATTAGGGTCCAGGATTCAGGATTTAGGGTTTAGGTTGTGGGGTTTATGGAGATTGTGCTACACAGATTCGGGTTGAGAATTTGGGCTACCATTCCCACCCTGAACCCTAAACTCTAAACCCTAAACCCCAAACCCTAAACCCTAAACCCTAAGCCCTAAACCCCTAAACCCCTAAACCCTAAACCCCTAAACCTAACCCCTTAAACCGGAGCCCCGAATCCGACTTCTCACTTCACTGGCCCCAGAAGCTTTTGAAGCAATTCACAACAATGCCATGCTGCCTGGATCCCCAGGGTTTAGGGGTTTAGGGTTTAGGGTTTAAGTGCATCCTATGTCCTATAAACTCTAAGCCCAGAAACCTTACCAGCAGCCGGTCCTGAAGAAAAAGCCCCAACCTTACCAAAACCTGCGGGGTTTCGGGTTTAGGGCCCCTGTAAATCGTGTTTTCGGGTGTGCGATATACCTAGAGTCTCCATTGTAGTTCCTTTTTTTGGTTAACCAAAATCTCTATTATAGGATCCTAACCATAAAACTGGTTAGCCAAAAAAAGGAACTACAATGGAGACTCTAGGTAACCTACGGAAAAAACAGGTTATGGTCGTTTAAGGAACACCCTAAACCCTAAACCCTGGACTGGGGCGGCAGAGGCAACGGCCTAACATGTGTTACGAAGAACATCTTCCATTGCACCCTACACTCTACATCCCTTTCCCAAGCCCTAACCCTAAGGCTCAAAATGGCCCAAAAGCCTCATAAAGGTATGGTCTCTGGGCCCAAAAGCCTCAAAATATCAGTCCTTAGAGCCTTAGGGTAAAAATCACCCTAAACCCTAAACCCCCTAAAGCCCCTAAATCCAAAACCATAAAAGTGAAGACCCTCAAGGTTCCCAATGATGCGTCGGACGTGTGCATGGAGTGTGGCAAGGCAAGTCCCGCGCCAGACCTGACCTAAAGGGTCGAACTACCTTCAAAGCCCAAAGGGTTATAGCTTACCCTAAGGATATTTTGAGGCTTTTGGGGCCAAAGACCATACTATATGAGGCTTTTGGTCTATTTTGAGCCTGAGGGTTAGGGTTTATAATGGGGTTTAAAGTAGCGCTTAGGATTTTGAGGGTCTAGGCTTTAGTGCTTTAGGGTTTGGGGTTTAGGGCTCTCGTTCCCAAAGGGTGCGAAGTACATACGTTACATAGTACTTTGGATTCTGCAGTAGGAATTACGTTCAGGGTTTCGGCAAGTATACCCCGATACAGGGTACCTTAGCGAACACGACTACAGAGAAGTAGCTTATGACCCCTGAATTAGGCCTAGACGTAGAGTAGGTAACCTTTAACCTTTTTGGGGTAGCATAATCCCTGTATAATCCTTATATTATGAAAAGGTTAACCTTTAGTTCCCCATGATACCCGACAAGTAGGTAGGGTACAACGCTCAAAACAATTCAGTACTACTTGATCCCGCGATTACGAATATGCTATCCTTTAGGGTCCCCAGAGGGTCCATATACACTACTATTATGGAATTAGTCTCCAAAAGACCATCCCCATTATGGTTTTGGGGACCTAATTCCATAATAGTAGCGCATGTGGACCCTCTGGGGGCTAAGTCTTCAAACCCAAAAGGGTCCTAGGTACTGTTATGGGGAACACTTGCTTCCCCATATCATAGTAGGAATTCCTAAGATAGAAACCCTACATTCTACAATATACCCAGAGGGTTCATTTACACGACCATTATGGAATTAGGTACCGAAAGACCATCCCTATTATGGCTCTGGGGCCTTAATTCCATAATGGTAGTGTATATGGACCCTCTGGGATAGGTACTTTGGACCCTTTGGGACACGGGAGGGTCTTAGGTGCCAAAACTATTTCAGGGCATAGTCTTCGGGACTTAGAAAACCCTACTCTTTGCTTGTTTGGAGCCTCTTGGTATTTGGACCCTTTGGGGGGGGCTATAGCCCCACAATAGTAGGATTCATATTAAGGAACCCTAATAAAGGCCCAAGGTCTCTTAGTCAGGTTCCTATATTACTATTCGCTTGTTTGGAGCCTCTGGGTATCTGGGACCTGAAGCCCTGCTATGTGGGTATTTGGACCCTCTTGGTATGCATGCACTTGGTCCTACACCCTAAATCCTAAACCTGTTGGGTATTGCTGTCCCTAGAAGTAGAGTAGGTAACCTTTAACCTTTTTGGGGTAGTATAATCCCTATATAATCCTTATATTATGAAAAAGGTTAACCTTTAGTTCCCCATGATACCCGACAGGTAGGTATTGCTGTCAGGAGTTCGGGATTCTCCGTCGGCGACATCATTGCCGGGCCTGCGGACGTCTGTGGCTGGGCCTCGAAGCTGGGGATCCGTTAAGTCCTAAGATTTCTGGGTTCCCCAGTACTCAGTAGTACCCTTTTGCCATTTTCATTTTAACTGAATGCCAGGGAAAAAGGTATACTTCTTGTCAAGGGACACTCTGGAACTTGGAATTTAAAGGTTACGGTTTAGGCCTTATTTCGGGGCAGCTGATAGCCTACAATCCCTATTAAGGGTCCATGTCAGTCCATGTACTCGTATGATATAAGCTTTGGCCTTACATAAAGGGTTCGTAGTTCCTACGTAGGTGCTTTGAAGTATATGATTCTGGTACATGGAGCCTCAGGGCCTACTATACCCGGAATACAAAGACATCATCACAACCTACCTAGAGGCTCATACCCTACCCCTCTTTTAGGATACCTATTTTTATGGTTTGGATCAGTTATCTTAAAAAGTAGGCGCCCTAAAAAAGGGGTAGGGTATGAGCCTCTAGGTACCATTGGGTTGGGTTCGCAGTGTAAGATTGCGTTTGGGGTGTGGAGCTCAGCGTTTGGCATTCAGGATAGGGAGCTTGAATTTTCGGGCTTTGGGTTTTAGGGGAAAGGAGGTGTAGAGCCTGAGTGCTCTAGGACGTTGCCACTACACAAGCGCATTGGACCAGATGCGTTAAACAAAAGTCCTACATCCGAACGGTATAGAGATTTTACACTCGCATTGCGGGCCCTACAACCCTGAACCTTTTGTACCGAGCGCAGACCCTAAATCCCAGACACTCTACCCTAATGCTCGCGCTCGGATTACCCTAACCCCAAACACTGAGTAACCTACCTTTTCAGGGTTCCTATAATGCTTTCATTACGTACTTCCTCCCAAAGGTAGGTGCCTGAACCCGAAACCTTGAACCCTAAACCCTCAACCCCTGACCTTAGCCCTAATCACTTTCATTCCCGAAGACCATATATATATATATGGCCTTAGCCAGAGTACTTTGGGGTTCCTGTTAAGACCCCCATAACCTCTAACCTCCCGCCCTTAAGACGAAGTTTGTTTTAAAACCCTGAATTTTTGTTGGTTGAAGACCCGTATCTAGGCTTGACCCTCGACACGAACCCTCATGATCCCAAACCCCTACAGAACTGCCACAGCCCCCCACAACACCCAACATCGTTTCCGTGAGCCTCGCACTCACCAACTTGAACCCCATGGAAAACGAAGCCACGTGCTACGACGCGGCACTAGCAGCACAGCTAGATGTCTTCGCCGAAAAGCCCGCGGTACCCGTCGAACATGTGTCAGGGAGTGGCGACGTGCCAGTGATGGTAGGCCTGGCGACGAGGAGACAGACCAACTCGCAGCGCTCCTGGGCGACGATGAAGAGGAGGAGGAAAGCTTACGCAAAAGGGCCATCGCAGTCGTGCACCCGCACGTCGCTCGTGTCGCCCACGTGTGGGCCATTCGGGCCCCCATTCGGGCTCCCGTTCGGAGCCGCGTTGCTGGGACCCCCCATTCGGAGCCGCCCTGCGCCGCCGCCCTAGCCACCGCTTTCAACGCAGTGACCACTCGTGGCTTTTCTTCAGGTCAGGGACAAGCCCGTGCCTCGTTTTGTCGACCCTAAACTCTGATCCCAACCACCTACCCTAAGGCCCAAAATAGCCCAATAGCCTTACATTAACAAGGTCTTTTGGCCCATAACATCAGTCCTTGCAGCCTTGGGGGTATAGAGCCTTTTCTAAAGAGAACCCTAAAACCCCAAACCCTATAAAGCCCTAAACCCTAAACCCCAAAACCCCAAAACCCAAAGATCCACTTTAAGGAACCCTTATAGACTTATAGATCCCTTTCAAAGGAAGCCTTATAGACTTAAAGATCCCTTGAAAGGAACCCTCATCGATCCCTTTTTCGGGTGATTCTCGGGTCCCTCCGCAAAGGCTCTGCGGCATCTGCGCTCCCAAGGTGCCGCTCTCATCTGCGACTCGGCACCTCTTGCCCTAAGGGTCCTAAGAAATTGGGGAACCTCAAAATTGAGGGTTTCTGAGACCCCAAAGAGACCCAAGGACTCTCCCTAGGACATTCCGGACCCTCCTAAGGAGATACCTGGACCCTTAGGGTGTTGGAGGGCTCCAAGGGTTTCGGGCTTTAGGATTTTAGGGTTTAGGGCTTCAGGGGTTTTAGGGCTTTAGGGCTTAGGGTTTTAGGGTTTAGGGCTTCAGGGTTTTAGGGGCTTTAGGGCTTAGGGTTTTAGGGTTTAGGGCTTCAGGGGCTTTAGGGCTTTAGGGTTTAGGGTTTTAGGGTTTTCAGGGCTTTAGTGCGTGTTTCAGGGTTTAGGCTTGAGGGCTTTAGGTTTTAGGCTTCGCGCCATAGCCGCAAGGCAGGCTCTGGAAACAAGCAGTGCAAGTCAAGGATGGGGCTGTACCTACTTCGTCGTAGTCGTAGTGTTTAGGCTGCAGGAAAGTACCCTGAGGGTCCGGGTAACCCATATACCGGGGATAAGAAACCAATGCAATAACCGCGCAGAGTACAGCTATTGAGACCTATTGGGGTACTGTAGGAGCCACTGTAGTTCGCCACGGGTGTAGCCATGTAAGGCAGACTTTACCACAAGTCAAGTTCCGTAAATCATGAATCTATATCTATCGATCTATCTATCTATCTACCTGTCTTTCCATTCAAGGCATCACGACACATTGGCAACATCACTCTTGTAGCAGTGCTGGCTTGTTTGTCATTTTGCCGAGACTTTGTTTTGTCTGTCGGTTCAGTCTTGTTAAAGCTTTGCTATACTATACGGCACGTTGGATCCTGCTAAGCCCTAACCTTCAACCAAATCCCAAGCATCAACCCTGAACCTAAGCCCTTAGTCACCCCAAGAGCTAAGTCACACCTACCCTCAGCTGCCATCTGTGGCAAAGCCTGCGCACTACACTGTACAGTGATCGGAATCATTAGTCAACATCAAGTTTCCATTGTATTCTCTATATAAGTATAGAACAGTAATCCCCAAAGCCTTCGGCGGCCTTCTTCTACATGAATTACATGCTAACAGCTACTAGCAAGCAGAACAAGCACGATATGAACTTCTTTTCGTAGATGGTTCCACCCCACCGGGGCCCTATGCCTCAGAAGTTTCAACAATAAATCTCACCCAATACCCTCTTACAAACCCTAAACCCCCGAACACCTATAGCCCTAAATCCGGAAGCTATAACCACGAGCATCTAAATCCGCCCGGGGCCCCTAAAGCCAACTAGAAGCCTAAACCCTAAACCCCTAAACCCCTAAACCCTAAACCCTAAGCCGTTTAGGGTTTAGGGTTTAGTTTAGGGTTCAGGGTTCAGGGTTTAGGGCGTAGGTTTAAACCTCCCGAGCCTGAAGCCCTGAGCCTTACTGCCCTAAGCCCGAGGCCCCAAGCCCCTCTGACGACAACTAGCTTATGACCCCACTACTGTATTCTCCTTAGGAATTGATTCTTTATTTTGTTCCTAAAAGCCCAAGAGAATATTAGACGTAATATGTGTATTGTGGCTCTAAGGGGGGTATAGATTATAGGTTTTGGACCCCCATGTAGACCCCAAGCCCTCAACGCTAAACGCTGATCTCCCAGTCACCAGGATGCCGTGGATATGACTTGCCTTCCTTTGGGGCAGGTGCCGTCGGGTGTACCTAAACCCCCAAAGGTATGTAAAACAATGACCCAAAACCTATAAAAAAGGCTACGATTCTACGTACTTTTGAGGTCCAGGTAGGGCTTGCTGTAACCCAAAGGCTTCATGCACCCAGACAGTATCTACTTTGGGCAGCAAAATGCCTAAGGACATAGGGAATACTATCACTTTCTCTTCCCAAACCCTAAAATCCGAAACCCTCAAATTATTCCGAAGTCCAGGGAATGGGGGCCTAAAACCCGAAACCCTGAAATTATTCCGAAGTCCAGGGAAGGGGGGTAGGCGTGGTAGGGTCCACATGGTCAGGGGATGGGTCGAAGGGTTCAAACTTCGGATTTGGTTTACGGGATTAGGGTTTAACTGGGTTTTGGAAGTCCCCTAGTTTGGGTTATATGTATATATAGTTACCTTACTTATAACCCCACTTCTAACTACCCCTGAACCTCCCAGTAAGACCTAACCCCCTTGTAGACCCCTTCCTTGTATGATAAGATCCCTTTAGGGACCCTTTTAAGGAACCCCTTCAAGGATCCCTTTAAGGACCCCTGTAAGGAACCACAGTAAGGTTTTGCCGGATTCAGCTCGTGAGCACAACACCGTGTCGGAGTCGCGTCGATGACGCGAGCTGACTCGGCAGGGAAACCTAAACCCTGAATTAGCAATTGATGTTACACTCCTCAATCGAAACAGAAGCCTGCTACACGCTCATCATACAACCTTATAAATTTAGCAATAAAACCGATGAAAAGTTGAGGGTTTCATAGCTGAGGGGCCCAAGAGACCTCCGCGAACCGCAGAACCGCAACGGCATCCGCCTCTGCTGCGCCTGCGACGCCAATGGAGCGCTGCCGCTGCTTTCCGGAGCAACCACGGCTGCGCCCTGGTTGATTCCAAAGGGTCCAAAATACCTGTATAGTAGAATATATATATATATATATAATATAAGTAAATAAATAAATATATATATATATATATTGTCTATGTTTATATGTATATATATATATATACATATCAGGAATCGTTATTATGATTTGGGAAGGTATCCCCCTTAACAGCACCTAGGACCCGTTGGGGATGCATGGGTGAGGGGCTCTTAGGGTTCAGGGTTGCTTTCGATGCCATCAACCGCAGTGTCCCGGCACATAAAGAGGAGCACCGTCGGTTTAGGGTTTAGGGTTTAGGGGTTTAGGGTTTAGTGGTTTAGGGTTTAGGGGTTTCGGGGTTTAGGGTTTAGGGGTTTAGGGGTTTGGGGTGGCGCTTCCAGGTTTCCGAGCGGTAATACTTTTGCACGCTGCACGATTGGCTGTAACCCGGGGTTAGTGTACCATGGCTCAATAACCAAGAGGGTCCATATATACTCCTATCATGCGATTAGGTCTCCAAAGCCATGATAGAGGTTGTCTTTTGGGACATAATTCCATAGTGGCGGTGTGTGAGCCCACCCCTAAACCCCGAAGCTCCTGATTCCAGACTGGCAGTTCATATGGACCCTCTGGGTAAGTGGCCCTTTCTGACTTACAGGTGGGGCGCAACATCCCCTAACATGTCCCAGATTATCCCCATGTATTCGTGTATGCATACATTCTTGGATGGATGGATGGATGGATTCATGGATGGATAGATGGATTCATGGATGGATTCATGGATGGATGGATGGATGGACGGATGGATGGATGGAGGGAGGGAGGGATGCATGGAGGGATGGAGGGTTGGAGGGATGGATGGATGGATCGAGGGAGGGAGGGACGGATGGATAGATGGACGGATGGATCGAGGGAGGGAGGGACGGATGGATGTAGTATATACCTTTGTTAAAGCCGAGGCCCCTTCCCGGAGAGCTTCCATGGCCTCGTCCCGGCGGCCATCCTACATGCCCCGGTGCCTTGGCCCAGAGGGTCCTCAGTGAGTTGCAGATGGAATGATTATGTATATATACACACATACATACATATGTGTATATGTATCTAATTACATGTGTATACATATATATATATATATATGATGTCTTATATGGTCCTGCGAGCAGATTCTCAAAGGGTCCCCGAGTTTGCGAGGTTAAGGGTCCCGGAAAACGTCAGCTTAGAACGTGCGTGGTGTTCCGTTCTACTTGTTGGGTTTACGGGTTTACAGCTTTGGGCCGTTGGCGGACAAGAACAGAGTTTTAGGGCCCTATACTAAATCCGTATAATAGCCCTTATAGTAGCCCTTTAAACGGTTCTATAAATAGTCTATAAGGGATCAGGGGTTTAGGGTTTAGAGCTTAGGGCGCACACCCTTGAAGCCTAGGGCTGGGGATTAAGCATCTGCTTGCACCCTTAAAGTACCCGCATGTTACCCTTATCGTACCCTGAAGATACCCCTGTGTAGTCCCTCGTAGTACCATACAAGTCGTGCCCTTGTAGTGCCTTTGCTGTGCTGTCATGGCACAATCTTCCCCTAAGCCCGCAACCCTAAGCCAAGAACCTTAACGGTTTCAAGGCTCCTCGCTGCTCAGGTAGCACACGTCAACGGAGTGGTTGCGAATGTAGCTCTACAGTCTCTATACTATAGCACACTGGGTCCTGGGAGAAGCAATTCCCTTAAGTTAAGTTTGGAGGCTTGTGGTGTTTATAATTTATATTCATGACACCAAAGTCACTCACTCGGAGAAACTGAAGGCTACACTCACTGTTGTTGGATCGCGTGCACGCAGGCCTCACACGGCTTCGGATGTTTCCGAAGCCGCGATGCTTGGCTGTTTCCGCTTTAGCGCTGTAGGCACTGAGGTTTGTGCTGGGGTGGGCGAGAGTGAAGTTGAGGGTATTTGAAAGACCACCTAAACTAGCTTGTTCATCTCTCTATCATATCAGTTATGGCGTAGGATTGGCGTATCAAGCATATGACAAGGTTCCAATCAGCTCGACAAAATGCGAATTTGATGGGATAGTCACGGTTCGTATGGCTGCCCATGGACCTTCACGTCCAGGGTTTACTTAGTCGGGACGACTCAAGGCACTAAGCCTGAAACCGACATGCTTCCACGCTAACAAGTAATTTTTTCAAGCCTAAGTCAGCATTTCGCTTGAGGAGCTAGCCCTGCCTTGGGAAAGGGCTTGTGTGCGTTAACAACATATGGCTCAGGGTTTATGAGGTTTATGGGCTCGTTGTTTGGGGTGTCCCAAGCCCCATTCAAACGTCCCTGGGCTTACCAAGAAGTCCTACATAGTAGAAAATACACTTCTGCAAGTGGAATTACGATCATGTTTAGGGTAAACATGCCGCATGAATAACCTCACCGGAACCCTTGTGCGTACTTGGGACCCTTTGGGTGTTCTGTATGGCTTCGTCGGGATTCAAGTTGGGGAACTTCAGGCCTAAGAACCAGAACTCGAACCAGATTGGTGGTTCGATAGGCTAAGGTCCCTGTTTAGATCCCCACCCGTATGAAAAAGACCCTAGAAGGACCGGCCTTTATGTAGAGACTTAATTACCCATATACCAGCTAAACTTAACCCGTGATTCGAACCAACTCCGCTCCTAACTCCTATGCTTCCAGGGACATTATTATTGGGTTCTTCAGATTTGCATACCCGTAAACCCTAAACCCCGACCCCAAATCGCCCAAAAAAATTGTAGAATTCAGACTTTAGGTTCCTTTTTCCCTGATGACCTAGACCCTTGTCCCTTGAAACCCCACCCCAAGGGTGCAAGTACCTAATAATCATTAATCATATACTCTCCAAAATCCTAACCTACATAACTACTATCCTAAAGCCGAGTACCTAATTATTGGTCCTTTGGACCCTTGGGGCTAGACTCCAGGCCCGAAACCCTTAACCCTTCAAGGGCTAAACCCACAAGTTCTGAACGTTGTAAACCCCTAACCTTACGCTCTGAATGCTTTAACCCCTTCTAGATGCAACCGCTAAACCCATAAGCCCAAACAGATCCCTGATAGAGAACACCCCGAAACCCTGACGTTATCTCTTCTAAGCGTCTGGGCTCGCTCAGGAGCGCATTCGGCGCGGCTACAGAGGCGGCGGCCGAAAGACTGCGGGAGGTCAAGGCCAAGCGCTGATTATGCTTCCTTCCCTAAGGCTCCTGGACCCTTGGAGTGAGGTCCCAAACCCTATAGCCCCCAAAGCCGAAACCCTCCCCCAGAAGGCCCAAGACCCTGTTTGAGCCTTAGGGTTAAAGGCATCCACAAGGTTCCTTACGGGGATCTATACGGGTTCTCTACGCTTTCGGGTTGTCGGGTTCAGGGCTTGGGGGTTCAGGGAAGTGCTCGAGTTCGTTTATTCTGTAAGGTTCTTTATACGATCGGTTTAATTGTATGTGGATTGGGAAGGGTTTTTTGTTGTTAGGTCTTTACAGGATTTTATAATGTTATTGACTGTTATTGTACACTTTTCGAGTTATTTCATAAGGCATCGATATGGCTCCTGTATAAGGGTTCATATGGAGAGTGCAGGGTTGCAGCAAGCATCTTGGAAGGTTTGGTATCTGGTTCAGAGTCTGGGATTAACAGCAGACAGAAGCCCAGTGACCCACAAAATGAGCCACAAAATGAGCCAGGCTGATGTAGTCCTTTGTGGGCTTCTATATGGGGCTCAACTTCAAAGACTGCCCGTGGCAGGTAACCGGGCTTCTACGGCCTAAGCCCTTAACCCCAAAATTCCGAATCCTGTATAACCTTGAGCTCAACACAGACAGAGCAGACCTACACCATCTCGCCTCACCCCACAGATCCTAGGGCCTAGGCCTTGCCCCAAACCTTAATGTACTTGGAGGATCATGGGACTTAGTAAGTAAGGTTATAAGTCCCCTAATTGGGGTTATAAGTAATTATAAGTATAGTTACCTTATTTATAACTCTAGATACTAAGTCCCATGATCCTTTAAGTAGACGGCGCTACTTAGAAGCCAAAATTTCCTAGGGTCCTCCCTAGAGTAAACACTTATGGCCCTGCTCACATTTGGGAGCTAAAACCCTGCTACTTGGGTCCTTGGACTTTCCCTCAGGGCAGCAGAACATTTCCCATAGGGTCTTAAGCGCCTATACAGTAGAATGTAGGATTTCTATATTAGGAATTACTACTAGGATTTGGGAAGGAATTCCCCATAACAGTACCTTGCAAGGACCCTTTGGGTTTAGGATCCTTGGGGACTTGCGAGGAGGAGATCGAAGCCCTCCGCGCCGCCGAGAGCAAACGAACCGAGCGCCACATCCGCGCGGGCGTGCAGCGAATTTGGCTGGTGCCCGGGTTTCGATTTGGGAGTTTCCGAAATTAGGCATTAGGGGTACCTTATTTTGGCAATTTGGGGTCCTTATAATTTATAATTATAATAAGGATCCTACTATTTGAGGTTTTTTATTAGGGTCGCCCAAAACTTCGATTTGTTTTTGGGTTTGGGGCTTCCCTAAACCCTAAACCCTGAACGCTAAACCCTAGACCCTAAACCCTAAACCGTGGGTATGGGGGGTTCTATAATGTTGTTGCCGGGCTGGTGCCCGGGTTTCTGGGTGTGGCTTTTGGGGCTTCGCTGTTTTTTGATTTTGGTTTTGGGGTTCACCCTAAGGCTCCAAACAGGGTCTTGGGACTGCTGGGGGAGGGTTTCGGCTTTGGGGGCAAGGGTTTGGGACCTCACCAATGGTCCAGGAGCCTTAGGGCAGAGCTCAGGGCTCCGAAGAGTTGTAGGGATGAGGGCTTCGGGGTTCTTTGGTTTTGGGGGTTCGTTGTATTCAGTTTTCAGGGCTTCTGGAATTTGTGGTTTAGGGGTTGAGGGTTGCTGGGTTTAGGGTTGAGGGCTCAGGGCTCAGGGTTGTGGGTTATCATGTTTCTACGCCTACTCTGTTTTTGGTTGGAGGGCGTTTGTCGTCAAGCTGGGTTTTGGCCACATGGTTCTATGCACCCAAAACCCTGAACTGTATAACTTCGATGATTCAGGGTTTCAGGATAAGGTTGAATTGTTGAGGTAAGCATGGTTCAGTTCCATTCCGGTAAACCTCACCATTCCGTAAACCCCACCACGTCACCTACTAACCAAAACAAATGCACTTCGCTGCTTGCTATGCTTCGCTATATGTCAGGCATTTGGGGAAAACCCATCGGCCGCAAACCCTAAGGCTCCATGTACTCACATAGTATATGCAGGGCATTGAAGGGATTCCTATATCCAGTTACTTAAGTATACAGTAATATATATATATATACACACACACATAATTGGCATTAAAAGGATTCCTATACGGGAACTTTAAGTCCTAAGTATATAGTACATATATCATAGGTCTGTGGAGCCTTCGAGAAGCCCAGACTGTATGCAGTTTCGATCGATGAGGCTACCCACCTCTGTCTGGCTGGCCTGGCGTTCATGTGACCCGCTTGCAGGAATGAGGGCCTTACTTACGGCCTTGCGATGTGGGATTCAGGTTTAATCATACCATACATGGGTCTGATTAAAAAGAGGTGAAAGATTTTTAGGGTTAACCCTAAACCCTAATCCCTAAACCCCAAACCCTAAACCCCTAAACCCTAAACAAACCCGAATTCCCTAAAGCGTGAGGCTTTTCCTCTGGCGGGTCACTGTGGCGGCCGCGTGGCTGGGGATGTTGGTGGTCCCTCGCCGCGAACCATCGAGTGCTTATACAGGGATGATTCGATTTAAGGGTTCCTATAAGGGCTCTACAATCTACAAGGGTCCTCTTCGGGGGCGTAGATTATGGATTTGTTTTTGGGTGCAAGGCTTCAGGAATATAATTGCTTGAGGGTCTCGGGCTCCAGTGCTTCAAGGCTCCGATGTGAGTTAGGGTTTAGGGTTGAGGGTTTTGGGGTTTAGTTCGTGTTTAGGGTTTGGGGGCTTGAGGGGTTTAGGGTATAGTGTCTCAGTTCTGCGACGGACCTGTATGCCCAACACCAAGGCACGGACACCTCATCTAGAGAACCATAAAACTGGCAGCCGGTGTAGTGGTCGTGATAGTGGTAGTGGTCGTCCGCATCGTCGCATTCGTTTTAAGTCAGTAGTGCCTACTGCTTCTATTATTGCTTTACTACTACAGATACTACTAGGACGAGTGTAGTCTTCAATCTTACTACTGTAGTAAGCATTGAACTTCTCTGGCTACTACTCTCGGATCCCTGAACCCTAAATTCCCTAGGCTGTGTGGCACTTCGACGAGAGATCCATGCTTGCGCGCATTGTTCGCGTCTTTTGGGCCGCTGCCGTGGCGACTTGGTTCGGTCGGTTCATTTATGTTTGTGTGTGTGTTTTAGGGTTTATTCGGTTTGCGGCCTCAGATGGTTATGCAGGGCTTTATCAGGCTTTTTAGGATTCTGCCGAGGTTTCCTGGGGTTTTGTAGATTAAGGGCTGGGCTTAGGGTTTTCATGGGACTTGAGGCGTTCAGTTTAGTGGATTCAGAGTGACTTCGTCGAGCATCGCACGCGAAATCCGAGGAAGTACTCTACGACATAAGCCATCAACTTGACGGTCTACACCAACATTCCACTTACAGCATGACCTATCGAAAACCCTGTCCACCCCATCTTTAGCTAGCGTAACTTACTTTGTCTCTGGAGCCAATTTTGCAAAAAGACCGTACGGAATCGGCTGTGATAGTTCAGGGTAGATCCTGCCTACTTCCAGGTCACTTGCGGCGTCCTGGAAACTCGCTTCAAGCTCAGGGCACTCGGTGTCACTGAAGGCGAGGAATACGACGCCGAGTGGAATTCCACCCATGAGGCTCAATACTGCAACTGTTCTCCTTTCGGGCTTCGTAGAGCGTTTGTTTGCAGTATTTGTCTGTTAGTCTGTTATTCGAGTTGAAGCCTAAACCCTAATCCCTAAACCCTAAACCGTGGCTCTGTGTTTTTGGGTCCAGGGTTATGTAGGCTTTGGTTCTGTAGTGTCCACGCCCGGGCTCCATCGGTCATTTCCGGGAAGCCATGCTTAAGGAATTTTCGCAGATGTAATGTAGGATCCTGATTAAGAAACCTTGGGCCTTTATTAGGGTTCCTTTAAAGGGGGCTAGAAGGGCTACTATAAGGGATCTATAAGGGTACTATGATAATGTAGGAACCTGATTAAGAAACCTTGGGTCTTTATTAGGCTTCCCTTATATGAATCCTACTATTTTGGGGTTTATAGGCCCAGGGTCTCTTAATCAGGTTCCTACATTTGTCGCCCGCAAACCCAACCAAACTGGGAAACCCTCAGGTCCTCGAGCAGTGGCAAACTCCCGGGCTTTGGAGTACCATACTTTGGGTCCCTTCTAGGGTTCCTTAAAGGGATCTATAAGGGTTTCTATAAGGGTACTTTGGAGTACCATACTTTAATACTTGTTTTGGGGGGATCTGTTACTTAAGGGGAGCCATTATGAAATAAAAGTCTGTACTTTTTTCTCCCTGGTTACTTCAAAGCCCAGACTCTGAAACTTCCAGCCCTCTTACGCCTCGATCTTCAACACATTGAAAGTTTCTTACAGGCCCTTCTGTCCGTCTGTCTCTCTCTCTCTCTCTCTTCCTCTCTCTGTCTCCCTCTATAGACTCTATCTATATATATATATATATATTTTTTTTTGTTTATTTATTTGTTTATATTTGTTTACATACAACATATGTATATACATACATATGTACATGCATATGTATATATATATATATATACACATACATATATATATATAGATATATACAATTACATCCTCTGTCAACAACTACCCAGCGCCCTGCCCCTGACACCACGGAAGCGCTCCGCAGGTGCTGGCTCGCTTTCTCTTCCTCCAAATCCTGAAGCCGGGGATCCGAGGGGTTTAGGGGTTTAAGGTTTTGGGTTTGGGGTGTTTAGGGTTTAGACCAAGGGGTTTAGAGTTAAGGGGTTTATGGTTTTGTGCGATATTTTGGGCTTAGGTTTTAGGTTTAAAGGGTGACCAGTAGGTACTTCCCAAAAGGTCCTAGGTACTGTTATGGGGGATACTTCCCCAAATCATCATAGTAATGCCAAAAAAGTTGTTGGACCCTTTTGGCTTGTGGTTTGCTTGAGGTTTAGGGTAGAAAGGTAGTAAAGTAGTCAACGCATCAGAACATCTAGAGAGTATGTGGGCGTAAAAGAATTTCTGACCTTGACGATAGTACTTAATGACAAGGTGTGGTACAAGCCGTGTGTTTCGTCAAGAAGATGCCTATAAGACTTAAGGGGTTTATGGTTTTGGGTTTAGGGTTTAGGTTTAAAGGGTGACCAGTAGGTACTTCCCAAAAGGTCCTAGGTACTGTTATGGGGGATACTTCCCCAAATCATCATAGTAATGCCTAAAAAGGAACCCTACATTCTACAAAACGGGTTGTTGGAGCCTTTGGGCTTGTGTTTTGCTTGGGGTTTAGGGTAGAAAGGTAGTAAAGTAGTCAACGCATCACAACATCTAGAGAGTATGTGGGCGTACATGAATTTCGGAACGTGACGATAGTACTTAATGACAAGGTGTGGTGCAAGCCGTGTGTTTCGTCAAGAAGATGCCTATACACACAGGGCTCCGGTATTTCGTTGGGGCTTTGGCTTCGTCAGTGGGATGTCTGGAGTTTAGGGTTTAGCGTATAGGACGACGAGCTATACATACCCCAGATCGTTCTTATAGTAGAGAAAGGGCGAATGGGGCTTTGGCTATAGGGACTACTTCCTGGGAGGTACAGGGACTGCTCTAGGAATTTATTTCGTGTTTCCCCAGGGAGTTGTGGTTGTATACCGGCGTACGGTTTTTGTTCCCGCCTATGGTTAAGCACGACTACATGTCTGGGTTTTTTTGGTTTAGATCCTGGTTCCATGGAAAAATGCCTGCTAGACCTCCCATGCAGTAAGTCTAATGGAGGCCCCACATCAGATTATCATTCCGGCCAGAAGTACTATTCTGATTGCCGAGGCTCAGCCTTTTTAAGAAAAGGCCCCCCCCCCCCGCAACCCACAACACGAACGCTGCTGGAGGCTGAAGGGCTTTTGGATCAAGTTGGGCCAGCAGCTTTCGGTGAATGCCACGGGCCCAGAGCTTCGGGACCCAGTCATACCTGTATCACTTAACAGGTTTAGGGTTTAGGATTGGGGTTGCGATTTACGGTTTAGGGGTGGGTTCCTAGTGCGATATGCCCGTTCTCTAAGGCCCTGCTGATATTACCACGATCTTATGCCTCTTGTTGCAGGGTGCATAACTTCCGGGTGAGAAAAGCGAGAGAGCTTGAGGGTGACGCGTAAGAGCACCCCTGCAACCTGAGAACCGAACCAACCAAGAGTAGCACTCTACCTATAGATAGCCAGACAGACGCAGAGAGGGAGAGAGAGAGAGAGGTAGATAGATAGATAGATAGAGAAGTAGATGGAGAGATAGACAGAGAGATAGATAGAGATATAGAATGATAGGTAGACAGACAGATAGATGGAAACGTAGATCGGTAGCTCGATAGATAGGTAGACAGGCAGACAGATAGATGGAAACTTAGATCAGTAGCTCGATAGATAGGCAGATAGCAGATAGATCGATGGATTGATAGATAGATAGTTAGATGGGGGGAGGTAGGTAGGTAGGTGGGTAGGTAGATCTTCAGTCAAACGATAGACAGACGTGTCCCTCATCCGTCAAAGAATTAGAATTTCTGCATGTTACACCGCGAAGCAGAAGAGAACTCTTATAAGCTGAACGAGCCCCGTTAACCTGAAACCCTAGGCCCTAAACGCGAAAGTATCACGCCCCAACCAAAAGCATGTCCTCACTCTCGGATGCTGTGCAAACGCTTTTCAATTGCACTAAGGGTCCACGTACCCAGATGGTATAGTATTTGGCCTTAAAGTACCCAAGCCTACTTGAAGCCCAAAGTATATACTATTTGGCATATGAAGGATTTGATAGGTTTCTGCAAGGTTGCCCTATCCCTGGGCATCAAACCAGCCCAAAAGCCTTGTATACTATGGTCTTTCTGCCCAAAAGCCTTAATATATGAGTCCTTAGATTCCTAGGGTATATGGTTTAACTACCAATCCTCAAACCCGCAAGGCCCAACCTCTAGACTCTAGGCCAGGAGCCTGGCCAATAGTGCAAAACTGTTTAGGGTGGTTTAGGGGTTTAGGGGTTTAGGGGTTTAGGGTTTAGGGTTTAGGGGCCTAGGAGTTTAGGGTTTAGGGGTTTAGGGGTTTAGGGTTTAGGGTTTCCTGGCGTTCTAGGTGATGCTTGCCGCGCCCTACCGCACGGAGTTCAGCAAGCTGCAAGACAAGATCCCGCCCATGCCCGCAACTTTGCTGGTGCATAAAGGAACAAAATGCCTGTGATCCGGTTGGACTTTAGGACGGAAGGGTCAGGGTCCTGTAGCAGTGGTGTTTGTGTTGAACCTTGTACATCAACGGTTGCACACCTCTAACAGTTGGTCAGAATTAATAATATTCGGGTGGGCCCGGATAGGTCGAAGTGTACGAACCCCAACATGAGTTCAACTATATATATATATATATTCTCGGTTTGGTCGCCACCAGATGTTGCAGTGTGTTCATGAAGGCTTGCCGAGCTTTGCAGGTGACCTTTCATGTGATGCATCAAAACTTTAAGGGTTCTTTACAGATCACATCCCGTAAGCCCAAGCAATGGATCAGGCAGTTTAGGATCCCGGTGCTGCGAAGGAGAGTAGGTGTTGAATGGTGCTGGCGGGTCGAATTCCAACAGCTAGAATCTTAGAAGCTGTTCGAAAGGTACATTACGGGACGGCCCATTTGGAATTCACTTCCATATGGGAGTTTCCGAAATGAGGGGTACCTTAATTTGGAGGTCCTTATAATGGGCATCCTACTATTTAGGGTACTATATTAGGGTCCCCTATTTTCGGAAACTCCCATATAAAGACATCCTAACCTAAAAGGGAACTTGCCTTCTGGATCTTGAGCGGGGAACTTTCCAGCTGCTGGGAGTGGAGACATGTATTCTGATTGACTGTGTTTGGGTGTTTAGGGTTTAGGTTTTCTTGGTGCTTCTGCTACTTCCGATGTTTTCACTTCTGCGGAACTGTAACGCACCCTTCACCAATTCGGAACGCAAAGCGATATCCCGAACTGCATACAGGCAAGCTCTGGCCCCCTTTCCTCTAACCCAATCCGCAAATCCTTGAGCCCAAATAAGCCCTGCCACCCCAGACCCGGCAAAAGGGTTCTGACCTCGGACCATCATCGTGTAGGGCAGAGCCCCCCAAATAGATGTTTGGAAACCAAGTCCCGTATCTTATCAAAGAAACAAGCCCTAAACCCTAAACCGTTAAACCTTATGCCCTAAGCCGTAAACCCTAAATCCAAGCCGCAGGTAAGCGATGTGCTGTGTCTTGGCATTCGTCTGGCCGTTGTCGCTACATCGCGGGGTTCAGGGTTTCGGGTAAGGAGCCTAGGTTCAAGAAGCTACAAATGCGTGATTACTGTTGCACTACATGTTCCATAAGGCTTACATTGACTGAGCTTTCAGCCGCTGCAACTCAAAGCCAGCACTGCCAAGCTTCGGCAACAGCGCCAAGGTCTCGACATTTTGTGCGATCTAGAGGGCACTGTTGGCGGCTTTTGTTGGGGACAGTGCTATAACCGATCAGTGCTTTCTAACTATAGAGGACGATGCTAACCACAAGACAGGTTACCCGAGCAAAAAGTACGATCTTGCGGCAGGCTAGGCCGGTTATACAGTTATATGTAGCAGCAGAACCCAAGACGACCGAGACTGATGGTTACAACCTCGACCCGGCCCTAAGCCGAAATGATGTTTTGTGGAGTTTAGGTTCTAGGGGTATTTAATGTAGGGGCCTTAAGAACCAGAATAGGGTTTGGGCTCTATTATACTATACTTATAATAAGGAACCACCAAAACCCTATTCTGACTATTAAGGCCCCTGCATTGGGGTCCCCGAACCCTAAGGAAGGCTGTTTCTAGGGATTTCAGGGGTTCCGAGGTTGAGAGTCTCTACAGATGTCGGTTTACTCTACCAGGACCGCCCAATGGCCCTTTAATGGAGCCCTTATGGTCCTTTGTATTTCGGGTATATTAGAGGGTAGTTGGGGGGGTCTTAGTAGAGCTTAGAACTCTGTTCCTGGGGTTTGGATTCAGACCTTTTTGGGGTGTAGAGCTTCTGGAAACTGCTACGTAAGGATCAGCACCAGGCCGTACCCTGCACAAGCAAGCCACCCATCAGCGCGGGCGAGAACCTTGACTGTCCGAGATCCCAAAGGTCCTACGTACCTACCTAGAGGCTTCATAATAATTACTTCCTTTTGGGGGTTCATGTTTAGAATCAGGTAGTCCCAAAAAGGAACTACTATGGAGCCTAGGGGTACATAGTACAAAATAGGGCTTCTATAGCAAGAACTACTCTTTCGGTTTGGGTAGGTATCGCCGATATAGGTGCTAAAGAACCTTTGGGAATCTCTGTAAACCCTGAAGGAAGTACTAAGCCCTAAACCCTAAACCCCTTATATTAGCCTTAAACCCTAAGTCCTAAACCCTAAATGTTGACATCGTGGGCTTGTCTAAGGAAGACTTTGCAAGAGGAGTTTGGTGCCGAAGTCGTGGGGGACCAAGGAGAAATGGCCTACAGAAGCCTATAAAAAACTCACGAATACGATTCCTTAGTGCTGCTATAAGGGTCCTCTAAGACTGCCATCATAGCTACTATAGTCTCGTTAGGAATTCTTTTTTTTGGTCATATGAAACCCAAGAGAATATTAAACATAATATGTTCATTTTGGTTCTAAGGGGGTATAGCCTATAAAGCCTTACAAATACGATTCCTATGGGACATACCCAAGAAGCTTTTCCAATCCTCCTATGTAGTGTCTACTTAGGCCTTAAAATTGGTAGTGCCGGGTAGGATTCCTAAGGGGTTTGGGGGTTTAGATGCTCTAGCTGGGCCTTGGAGTACAATACTTTAATACTTTTTTGGGGGGGACCTGTTACTTAAGGGGAGCCATTATGATACAAAAGTCTATACTTTGTCTCCCTGGTTACTTCAAAGCCCAGCTAGGGCCCTTAAATTACCTAAACAGGAAGTACTTTGTGGCCAAAAAGTGTATACTATATGAGTACAGGAGCGCTTGAACCCTAAACCCCAAAACCAAAGCCCCTTGACCTTCAACCTTGAACTCGAAGGCCCTGGTAGAGCCCTTATAATGGCCTTCACTTATCCTTCAAGGACCCTAAGGGAAGGGGACCGGGGATCGGGCTCGGGGTGCAAAGGATCCTACTTGGGTTCCGGATAATTAAGGGTTCCTTTTAAAGTTTATGCGTTGGGGTTTGGTGTTTAGAGTTAAGGATTAAAGGGTTCTACTATTTGGGTTTAGGTTTTAAGGTATACCTAAAGTGGACTTAGTAACTTCAAGGCTTCCTCGAAGGGGCCCCTTAAAGGGTTCTATCAGTGATTTATGCGGTTTTAGGTTCTATTTGACGGACCACAGGACTCAATAAGCAAGCTTAGCAAAGTTATAATAAGTAGCTGAACTATTGGAGTGTTAAAGGGTATCTATCAGTAAGTCAGGTTACGAGTACTCGACTTGGGGTTATGATTGTTATGATTACATACAACTATGGTGACATACACGTACTATAGTAGATCCTGGCCTTCGCCGGTGCCACGACCTTCCATGGCATCGGCCTGATCCACATGCTGGTGGTCGGTCAATGGATCAAGATCGGGAAGAGTGAGATTCAGACACCGGAGATTAACCCGGATCCGCAGCTGCTTCCGGGTCTCCGGGCTTACGCAAACAGTGCCCAAGACCACCGAGTATAGTTATAACCCTATCTACTGAATCCCATGATCCTTTAAGTACTCGCCCCTAAGCCGTCGATCTTCAGGGAATGGCAGCAGCCCACCCGACGGCTCAGGGTTTGCAGTAGGGGTCAGGGGTGCCTAAATGACCATGCGGATTCAGAACTGAGGTTAGAAATAAAGCAACTATACGTGTAACCACCGTGACCCCCCAAGTAATTAAGGTACTTATAAAACCTTACTGGCAAAGTCCCATACCCCTCCAAGAGTCAGTCGTTTCGTTGTTTAAGGCCCCTAATTTGGACCAGTGTTCCAGCGCCATGCTTGGAGGATCATGGGATCTAGTAAGTAGGGTTATAAGTTCCTTAGCTGGGGTTATAAGCAACTACCAGTGTACCAGGATAGTTACCTTAATTATAACCCTAGTTCCTAAGTCCCATGATGCTTTAAGTACCCCTAGACCCTTATAGAACCCTTATGAATAACCCATATAGATCCCACAAAGGAACCCTTTAAGGAAGCCTAGTGACTAAGCCCCATGATGCTTTAAGTCGGGTTTTGCGACGCTTAGGGCTTGGAGGGTTTTGACCTTCCGAACCTTTGCCCCCGCCCGGTACCTCAAAGCATAAACCCAGTCTGACGACCGATGCGGTTTAGGGTTTAGGGTGTAGGTCATCCTAAACCCTAAACCCTAATCTGCGGCCGATACAAGCTATGACCCCGTAGTTATCAAAAGAAGTCAGCTAAAGGATTCACAGGAAAACCCTAGCCTATACCCCAATCCCTATACCAGAAACGCTAACCCCTAACAGCCCTGCCTATAATAAGGGATGCGCAGGATGAAGGCAGCTGCAAAAAAGGTGTTCAAACAAACAAAACCCTCTAAGCCCGAAGCTGCAAACCCAAGCCTGAGCCCGCAGCCCCCTGAAACCATAACTCCCGACATCCTGTAAACCCTAAACCGCTCTTTGCGTTTTGGGTTTCGACTGTAACGTCTCCGAGGTCTCGCAGATCGACATCGACAGCTCTCCGCCACTGGGGACGGCCTCCATCGCACAGGCGGATTGAGGGAATGACTCCAAACGCGAAAGGGTTTGGGTTTAGGGCCTTGTAAGCCGTAACCGTAAACTCTACATATAACGTCCACTTTCTTCTCTTTTTTCGGGTCAACGATACTACGGTTGGGATCCTGTAAAGAAAGGTACCTGGAAAGGAGCGACAATTGAGACTGTAGGTAAACCCTGAACCTAAATCTTGACCGTAGGGCCGTAGGGAGGAGAACACATCCCTTCATTTCAAAATCAACTTGAAGTGGCAACGGAGGAGTAGGTTCTATCGCCAAGTACTTTGTTGGACCTTGCAGGTAACCCTAAGCCCCTAAACCCATAAAGCACAAACAAACCCCTACACCCTAAACCCTCAATTCTGGTCAACGCATGATAGCCTTGAGCGAAGCTTCACGAAGACATGTAACAAAGGTCATCGGCCCTTGCCTGTATTAAAGCACCGTGCGCTCAACTAGGATTAAAAGTCTGGCGTCTGCAGTACCATACTTGGATACATGTGTTGGACCCGTTCCTCAAATGAGCCGTCTATACTTTTTTCTCCCTGGCTATTTCAATTCGCAGCTTAGTTCTGGCTTGAGCAGGAGTCTGTGTGTGACAGCATCAAAGAGCCCTTGGAACTCCTCTTGAATCCTAAACCCTAAACCCTAAACCCCTAAACCCTAAACCCTAAACCCCTAAACCCCTAAACCCCTAAACCCCTAAACACTAAACCCTAAACCCTTGAAGGCCAACCAACGGCTCCTCCTGGTATAGGAATTCTTGCTGTACCTGCAGTCGGAAAAGGGCCCTTAAAAAAAGAACAAAAAACTTGAAGGCTTCTATCGACCCCCCTTTTTCGAAAACCTGGGCCCAAGGCCCTGAGCCAGTCCTGAACTCTTAAGCCCCAAATCCTACAATGCCCTACAAACAACCCCGGACCCCAAACTCTGCAAAACAAATGGGTTTAGGGTTTAGGTTTTAGGGTTTAGGGTTTAGGGTTTGGTGGTGATCATAGGGTATAGCCCCTAAAAGTTGCAGGTTATCCAGGTAATCCTAACCTAGCCGAAAGAACTGCTCTGCGAGGTACACCAGGCACTCTGGCGACCAAAGGGCGCTGCCCACCGGGAAGTGGCAGCTTGCCAGAACGACAGATTCAACTTAACGTAGAAGCCTGAATAATTACCAACATTATTCTTATTGTTCCTTAATATAGCTATACTATAAAGGAGCTCCATATTATTCTTAGGGCTCCTTAATTAATATGATTATACTGTAAAGGAGCCCAAAACCCTATTCAAAAAAAAGAAAAGGGCCCCTACAGGTTCATCCTTCAGGTGTCCAGGGGGTTTCTAGGGGTTGGGAGTTTAGGACTTAGGGCTTAGGGCAACTTATGCTTTTAGAGTATAGGAGTTTAGGACGTAGGGCTTAGGGCACTTATGCTTATGTAGCTTATATAGTTTAGGCTTCAGTATTTATGTGGTTTAGGGTTGGGAGGGTCGGGTTTAGCAACCAAGGGTAGGATGTCTGCTCCCTGAACTTACGCACCACAGCTGACAGCACACCAGGGCCCCTCCGCTGCACATTTGAAGCCCCAGGGCCCAAGCCCAAATCCCGACAGTCGAGATATCCCTAAGTCCCAAGACCGCAAGTGTCCCCATGACAAATGCTGTTTTGGTTTGGGTTTTAGTGGTGTTAGGTTAGGGATTGAAGTTTAAAGCATAAGCTTCAGAGTTGTGTCACGTCTTCCTCATAAGTTGGCTGACATGTTCTACAGAACACAAGCTGGATGCCCCTGTTCAGAGTTGGTGACGATACCCAAATGCCGACCGCAGGGCAAACCACACGGTGCAATATAGGCCATAAAGCTGCATTTCCGCTTTGGGAGAGCAACCGCCAGACAAAAGAACAGATGGTTCTTACAAAGAGCCTCAGTTCTAGCGGGGCTACTACCTATAGTCTCCATAGTCGTCTCTCGTTTGGTATGGTTAGGATCCTCTAGTGATACTTGTAAAGAACAAACGAGGTGAACCAACAACAGAAATACAGGGAGAGTGTAGATATTTCTGCCACCGCGAACTTACTGCCCCACGAACCCAATACCCTGAGCTTTACCCTAAGGCTCGAAGTAGCCCGAAAGCCTTATAAATATGAGTCCTTAGAGCCTGAGGTTTAGGGTTTCAGGATGTTGGGAGTGGGGTTGCAAGATTTAGGGTGTGGGAGGGGCGGGCGGAGTTTAGAGCTTTGGGGTTTGGGCTAAGCCCGTAAGCCCTAGATATCCCTATACCATATCGTGCTTCATTGTAGGGGGGGTTATATGGGATATTCCTTTTGGGGGCCTGTAAACCCTATCCCCTGAACGGAGAACCTCTAAACTCTAAACCCTGAACTCCCTGAGCCCTAACCCAGAGGGTCCATATACACTGCCATTATGGAATTAGGTACCGAAAGACCATCCCTATTATGGTTTTGGGGGCCTAATTCCATAATGGTAGTGTATATGGACCCTCTGGGATATAGGGTCCTTAAGATATATAACCTTACTATAGATCCTTTATAGACCCCTTTAAGGAACCCTTTAAAGGAGCCCTATTCTGCTTATTATATTACCCTCTGGGTAAGATCTGAACCCCAGCCTTTTGCCCAATGAGGTCGTCAAGGTGCCTTTGCAGCATTCGGCAGATTCTGAACTGCTCCGATCTCCAGAAGCTCGGTTTAGGGTTTAGGGTTTTTGGGCCGAGGGAATAGGAAGGACATGCTACAAGTGTTGCTGGTCTAGTGATTACAACAAACACATGGTGTGTGCGTGTGAGCATTTTCGTACAGGCTCTAGAACTGAAGGGGTTCACGCTCCGGAGATTTCGAGGTTTGAAAGGGTTCCTTTCAAAGGGTTCCTTGACCCTAAACCCTAAACCGTAAACCTTAAACGCTAACCCCTAAACCCTAAACCCAGACCCTAAACCCAAACCCTAAACCTTAAACGCTAACCCCTAAACCCTAAACCCAAACCCTAAACCTTAAACGCTAACCCCTAAAACCCTAAACCCGGACCCTAAACCCTAAACCTTAAACGCTAACCCCTAAACCCAAAACCCTAAACCCAGACCCTAAACCTTAAACGCTAACCACTAAACCCTAAACCCAAACCCTAAGCCTTAAACGCTAACCCCTAAACCCTAAACCCAAACCCTAAACCCAAACCCTAAACCTTAAACGCTAACCCCTAAACCCTAAACCCTAAGCCGCAAAAGGTTCCCTTCAGGTTGCAATTACGTGTTCTTTTCAGGGTTTATTTCCCAGAGGGTCCATATGCACTACTATTGTGGAATTAGGTCCCCAAAACCATAATGGGGATGGTCGTTTAGAGCCTAATTCCATAATAGTAGTGTATATGGACCCTCTGGGTTTCAGGCTCTAAGACACTTCCTTCAAGGTTTCATTAAGGTTTCTTGTCAGGGCGCTTTAAGGCCTCAAGAGGGTTCCTGTAAGAGTTTTAGATGCATTGGAAGGGTTTTATTGAGCTTAATAAAGATTCCTTTAGCGGGTTCCTTTAATAAAGCCTTAAACCGAAACTACAGAGGAACCCTCCAAGGAACCCTCTGATTTGAGGGGTTCCGTCCAGGGTGTTCTCGGCTTAAGATTTCTGGCTTTTGAAGTTTGGGATATCCGTAAGGACCGGGCTTTGTTGTCGTCTCGCTTCATGTATCGCGGACAGAAAATCCACAGGGTTAGGGAAAATAGGCTTTAGGATTGATGGCATAAAGTCTGAGGGTTTATAGAGTGTCGGGCTTCCCAGTTCTACTTGAAGGAACCGTCTGCACTGCAGCAACATCCTAATTAGCCCTAAATCTTCTCTCTAGACTAATGCAGAATCAGAAGCTTGGATAGCTACCTATATTTTCTTTAGGGTTCTTGGTTATTGTTATGCTGTGATATTTTTCCCAAACCCGACTGTGGCGATTAAGGCTCGTATATTGCCCAAGTTATCTCCATTTTCCAGCTCAGCCAAGGGGTTTAGGGCGAACAAGAAATTTCAGGCGGCTTTCTTACATCACCTGGTCCAGCTACGAACTTGTGTGCTAGAAGACCCGATCGCCCCACACTCCACCCGATGACCCCACAACCCTACTTGGAGGATCATTGGACTTAGTAAGTAAGGTTATAAGTTATAAGCCGCTTAGTTGAGGTCATACCCAATTTCCACCTTTCCGCTACTAAGCAATTACAACGATTCTTTAAGTACCCCGTTGCATCCCGTCCAAGAACACCTCACTGAGCGCCGAAGCTGTCAGGGTCATTTGGCTACGAAGGCCCTGCACCGTTAGACCTTTACACACCGTCTAACTTAGACTCTACACCCTAAACCCTCAACCCTCAATCCTAAAACGTCAAGCCAAACCAAAAGACCCAACCATATACCATATACCCTACGTACATCCTGAACCCCAAAGCCCTTAACCCTAAACCCTAAACCGCTACACCCTCAACCCCTACACCCCTAAAACCCTAATTAGACCCTTAAAACCCTAAAACCCTAAAACCTTAAACCCTAAAACCCTAAACCCTTATATAACCCTAACAACGCAAAGCAAGCTGCAAGAGCGAACCTTGAGGTGCAACACCGCGGAGTCGATCGCGTCTCGACTCTAAAATAAGGTTGTCCCGAAGGGCCTGGTACTTCCTAGGGTTTATTTTTCTGGGCTTCTGGAGACTTCTGGGGATGCAAAAAGAGATCCCTTAATTCCAGAGCTTTCCATATTCTTCCTCCTCAGCATCAACATCGTCATCCAGACGACCTTACGGTGCAGATCCATCCTCTGTTTTGCATATTTGAGGTATCCTTGAGGTATCCAGTATGTAGGATTACAATTACAGGCTAAGTATGGCACATGCTTTGGAAGGTCGTATGAAATGATAAATCACCCAAGATCTTCAAACATCCTTAATTTACGAATATGCTTCAAATAGTTTTAGGTAGCCTACAAAAAAATTAAGCCAGAATCCCTAATCCAGGGATTTTGGAAGGTCTGGGTAAATCACCCACCAACCCATATTTAGGTGCACCGTACATTTAAGGGATAGTCCTTAATTCAAGGCTGTTTGAGTCTCTGGGACCCATCAGCCCAACGGCCTAAACCCCTACACCCTAAGCCCTGAGGCCAATTCCGTCAAGATCTCAGAAGCTCGCGGGTCCTCGCGTGGCTGCTTGCATTCGTGGATCCGGACGACCGGCTGAAAAGGGCTAAGCCTGTTTGGGGTTTAGGGGTATAAAGTCGTAAACACTGACCCTTAAAACCCAATGTGCAGTCCATCACCTGTCAAATAGTGGAGAAGCCTCAATCTTGATTGGCTACTTCGGATGCTCACCTTATGCGGACGTAGGGTCTCAAGTTTCAGGGTCGGCAACGTCAAGTCTTTGTCCTAAGTCAGGGATAGTTCTGTGGCACTGAATATAGTATGTATATATCATACCTGTTTGAACGCCGGGCTTATGGATTGTCAGATGTTGCGGTCTTGGGTTTGTCAGGAAGGCTACATTGCTGCGTTTAATATTCCAGAGAGGCAGCAGGATGATTGACACACCGCCACGATGCATACAGCAGCAGCACAGTTTGGCTCACTCAACACCCGTCGCTGCTGCTTTGTTTCATAGGACTCAGCTTTTTCCTGAAGACCCCACCATCCGTCAAGGTCCTTTGCGTACCGAAATTTGCAAGGGGAGATTTTCCATGTACCATAGATGATTAAGGGATTTCGGAGTTTGGGCTTGCCAATGCAAGATGCTTCAAGTCAGGCTGCTCTCTGGGGAAGCTGTGACGAGCATACCTGTGGAAGAGATATGCGATGTGCGGAGCTTGAAGCAGCTCTTGACTCAGCTGCATGGCTTGCCGCCGCGATTTAGACAGAGGGTCCTCGCCCATGGCAAGGATTTGGAGGATTCTGCCACGCTGGACTCGCCGATGGATCTGTGTCTCGTTCTATTGAGCTTCACTGACGTTCCTCAAAGTCAGGTTGATGACCTAACAGCCATTGCTCAGCAGGGCTCCATGACAGAGGTGGGTGGTTAAAAACAGAGCAAGCCGGGACACAAGCTTCATGGACTAGGGACAGAGGCTTCGCAACCTGCCACTGAAGGGGAGCCGGCACGCTTGCTGCTGGAAGCCGGCGCCGACAAGGATCTGGCAGACGCCAGAGGCTGCACCGCTTTGTGGTCGGCATCTTCGCATGGTCTTGTCAAAGTCGTACGGTTGCTGCTGCAAGCCGGCGCCGACAAGGATCTGACAGACGCCATAGGCCGCACCGCTTTGAATACGGCATCTTGGCGGGGTCATGTCGAAGTCGTACACTTTTTGCTGGCAGCCGGCGCCGACAAGGATCTGACAAATAACGATGGCTATACAGAATTGATGTCGGCATTTTGCCGGGGTCATGTCGAAGTCGTGCACCTGCTGCTGGTAGCCGGCGCCGACGCGGATCTGACAAATAACGATGGCTGCACAGCTTTGATGTCGGCATCTGGCGAGGGCCATGTGGAATTGGTGCGCTTGCTGCTCGACGCCAGCGCCGACACGGATTTAGCAGATGACCATGGCTGTACAGCTTTGATGTTGGCATCTTGTGAATGCCATGTCGAAGTCGTGCACTTGCTGCTGGAAGCCGGCGCCGACAAGGATCTGGCAGATGACGAAGGCTGCACCGCTTTGAAATCGGCATCTTCGCGGGGTCATGATGAAGATGAAGTCGTGCGCTTACTGCTGGAAGCCGGCGCCGACAAGGATCTGGCAGATGACGAAGGTTATACAGCTTTGAGGCCGGCATCTTACGAAGGTCATGTCGAAGTCGCGCGCTCGGCGCCGACAAGGATCTGGCAAACGACGAAGGCTGCACACCTGTGACTGTTGGATCTTTGACTACTAATTCGAAATGGTGCGATTGCTGCTGCAATTCAGCTCGGTCAAGGGCGTGGCAAGCAACGACGGCCGCAGAGTTTTGATGATTGCATCCTCGAGGTGGCCTGCGGTTGTTCGATTGCCAAAATGATCTCGAAAGTTTTTCGGTTTTACCGAGGGTGTATAGGGCTTACAGGGTTTATAATTATATAGGCGATCTCCAGCTTATGTTCTTGCTTGGGTATGTGGCTTTGCAGCATCCGTCGGGAACCACCGAGCCCTGCCCGCTCCTAAAGTAGGGGTGGAACGGTGGAACAATCTTTTGGGGTAACTACATCTGCGTATCTTCTAGCCACTCTAACCCTCATAGACTTATACGACCTGCGACCCCAAATCCATATTCTAATGATGACGACTCCTCTATGATATGTTAAAATGGGACCCCTTGTAGAGACCTCTTGGAGGGAGGGTGCTCCTCGTTACACGGCTCGCGATTCCGAAAAAGATCCCTTAAGCGATGTTTCCAAACATGCGCATGAAACTCAAATACTGTTAGAGTTTGGAAGGTGGAGGGTTTTGGTTTCGGGGGTAGCCTAAACTCTGCACTTTTCTGACAAGGTTTACATTATTTTTGTTGTTATATATATAAATACACATTTTTTGGTACAAAACTATACGAAAGATACACCAACATACAAGCACATGTATACATATACATATACATATGCATATACATATACATATACATATACATATACATATGCATATGCATATACATATACATATACATATACATATACATATGAGTGTAAACATTACATGTGTATATATATATATGTCATAACATACATATGTACATGAGCACCGCAAGGGGATGTGATTGTATGCACTTATTGAGCCTTCNACATATATACATATATACATATATACATATATACATATATACATATATACATATATACATATATACATATATACATATATACATATATACATATATACATATATACATATATGTATATATGCATATATGCATATATACATATATGCATATATGCATATATACATATATACATATATACATATATACACATATGGTCACCCCGCCCATGATCTATATATGTTGTGTTCCATGGACACACACATACCTATGTCCGACTGGTGTGACAAGGAAAAGCTTGGTAGCCACAGCATATGCTGCTGGAATTCTTGTACCTTTGTGTTACAAGGCAGGCACAGTACTTTTGTGCCATCTTGCTCATCGGGATGTTTAATTTGGGTTCCAGCAGCACTTGTTTGTAGTTTTGGCCTATCGGTGTCTATAGGGTCATGATGGCCTTGGTGAGTCCGCTACGTCTCGAAGTACGCCCTTCGACTCTAAACTGCCCTACCCTAAGCTTCCTGGACCCTTGTAGTGAGGTTCCAGACCCTAGCCCCCAAAGCCGGAAACCTCCCCCAGAAGGCCCAAGGCCCTGTTTGGAGCCTTAGGGTAAACCCTCAACACCAATAAAACACCGTCAACCCTAAACTCTCGAACCCTTCCTGAACCTTAAATAGGGCCCCAAAAAAGCACATAAGCAAAACGAAGGATAGGAATATCCCATATAAACCCGCTTATAATGAAGCCCAATAAGGTAGGGATATCCCTATAAAATTCTTATGCTTATGTGCTTTTTTGGGTCCCTATTAGTAAAACTATATTTGTGGAGCTCCCTGTTTTGATTTCCTCATAGATGTCCTTCAAGAAGGTAGGCTTTTGGAGAGTGTAGGTAAACCCTGCTTGGAGGATCATGGAAGTATTAGTAACTAGGGTTGTAATTAGGGTAACTATACTTATTTTCACCTATAGCCCCAAATAAGAGACTTGTAACCTTACTTACTACGTCCGATGATCCTCCCTTGTAGAACCCTTCTAGACTTGTTTAAAAGGACCCCTTTAAGGACCCTGTTGCGGATCCCTTTAAAAGGATCTTGTTAAGTAAACCTAACCAGCCGAGGAGGGCGTCCCCGACATGCGGCCCATTGTGAACAGTCTACGCGAGGCCAGAGCTGGGTTGAAGCCTCGGGCTCAAGCGATTAGGGCTTAGGGCTTACTGCAGGGGCCTAAATAATGTATTTAGTTACCTATACTATTCTGGGGTTTCCTTATTATAGTTATGGTATAGTAGGCCCCAAAACCCTGTTCTAAGTGTTGAGGCCCCCTATATTAGGGCTTACAGGTGTTTGGGATGCACCTGACAAGACTACATTTTCTAGGTCCGCTTGGCTGTATTTTGTCAAATATTCCCCTGAAAATGGTATGTTATTTGGCTCAGGTAGCGATTTGGAGTTTAGGATTATCACTGCCGTAGCTGTAGAATCCCTCTTGTCCTTTAGGACATAGCTTCAGCTGTTTTCTGTAGATCTGACAGGGTTTAGGGATTCAGCGTGTCGGCAATGTACCGCACAGAGCCAGGTCTTGGATTAAAGATACAGGGCGGTCTAGGGCTCAGCGGCCCAGGATTCAGGGGCTGGGGTTTAGGTGCGGTTTTTTTTGGTGAATTTGGCATCTCTTCGGAACCACCTTGCTTCCAGTGTCCGGGGAGTCTGGGGTCCTTGCTATGTAGTTTAGGGTTTAGGGATTCCTGTCCTTCAAGGAATTAGGGTTTGGTTTAGGGTTTGGGGTCTGCCTTCGTAGAGGCCTTTCTGAAAAGCTGCAATTGCAGCCTTGAAGAGTTTCGACCCAATTTTCCAACCAACCCGAAGCAGAAGTGAAGGTCTTGGTTGTGGGCGTCACGCACACACTTCGCCCTTTGTGTATGTGCTTAGTGAGCGACCCTGAAATGAAAAGCCTTAACCACTAATCCGGCGAACTAATGCCGACATCATAGGCATGGAAACCACATTCAAAGCCCATCGTTCAGCCCCTGTTTGATTGCTCTGATTCGCGATGGAGGTGACACTGAATGAGTTGGACTTCCGCCTGGAGGCAGTTGCCCCAGATGGCCCAAGTTTCAAGCATGACGCGTAAATTGGGGACATTCTCAACCCTAAAATCTATAACCTGCAGTCCTCCAAACGTGCGCTAAAAGCTGCGCATCATAAAACCCGATGAAAGCCTCAAGCACTGAATCCTATTATACCCGAGAAGGAACCCCAAGCTTTCCCTAATTGCCGGCCCCTCTTTCGTACCACAGTCCATGCAGAGAGGTTGGTGTCTTACGTGCTGATGCAATGATGGTCCTTTTTGTTCCCCCTTTATACATACCTCTTCTAGTCAAACATGACCGCTCTTCTAGCAAGCCGTATACAATGCTGCAAACAAATTGACAAAGCTCTGTTAGGGTCCCCCGCGTTAGTTCATCTAGGGTTGAGAGTCGGAACCCTCTCAGACCCGAACTCGAGGATATTGGAGCTTCGTCAGAACAGCGGAGCATGGGAGTCCTTCTAAAACGTGCTCGCAGATAAAGACCTTACAATAAACCCGAAGCTCTACACTACAAAACTATAAGAAAATTCTCATAAATGCATTTCCAAATCGTCAAACCTCTGACCGCAAAACCCCAAACAACACCCTAAACCCCTGAACGCTGAAGCCAAATACACCCGTTTCGGCTGTATGGTTTAGGAATTGGGAAAGGGTTACATATGGGGTCGATAACTATTGGCGGAACCTACAATATGTGGCTTCAGGATTTTCGGGCAAGTTTAGTGAGTGTCTCGACGTGTGTGGGCTGCGGTGCAGAACCCGTTTAGCTAGATCCCTTTAAAGACATCCCCTAGAGGCCCCTTTGAAGCAACCCTTTATTGACGCAGCAGCAGCATTGCAGGCCCAGAACCAGACGCGAGCTCGCCAGGCAGCCGAGCAGTGGAACGCCAGGGTTGTGATTCCCCAGGCGAGCTTTCCGGGGATTTGGGTTCCTTCAGGGATCTTTATATGGCCTTTGATACAGGGTTTCGGGTTTGGGGTAAAGGGTTTAGGGTTTAGGGCTTTTGGGTTTAGGGCCGTTTAGGGTTTAGGGGAAGAGGTTTCTGGGGACTCTTTTGGGGTTCTTATAAAGGGACTTATATAAAGGTTCTCTAAGGTTCAGTTGGGGTTTAGGGCTTTTGGGTGTTGGAGCCAAGGGTTTTCTTAAGTTCAGGGTTCCGAGCATCGGTGTGAGATTCGAGCAAGGGTAGGTGCTTACCTCAACGTGGCACAGAGGGGTTACATACCCAGAGGGTCCATGTGCACTACTATTATGGAATTATAGGTCCCCAAAACCATAATGGGGATGGTCTTTTAGGGCCTAATTCCATAATAGTAGTGTATATGGACCCTCTGGGATAGGGCTGAGGAGTTTTGGGTGATTGGTGTTAGTGTTCTGGCAGGCTTGCAGGAGGCTCTTCTTAGCTTCCTTCTGTAATTTTGATCTTTGAGAGGTTCGTGTCGGCTTGTCCACTTCTTCAGAGTGTTTGAGTTTTAACGGTGATATTACAGTGATATTAGGGTACTGGTTGCTAGGAGACTGAGTTCAAGTGGAAAAGCCACCCATGAGCCGCGTAGGCCGACTTTCGGGTACAGCGTAATGTAAGTCCTGCTGTTGACCAGCTATTTCGCCGAAGGACCTTCAACCCAGCTGGCGCGGACTAACATTTAAAGCGCATGGGTTGTGCGAATGGTTCTTGTCGAAATCCGACTGGTGCGGGTAAATGGACAATGTTCGCCATGATTCGTTACATTACACAGACCATAAATCCCGAACACTGAAACCTCCAAACCCTTCACGCTTAAAACGTAGCTACACCCATGAACCCCTATGCTTACACCCGCAAAGTTAAACAAAAGCACAAAACCATAAACCTTGAATCCCCTACTGTAAGTTGTACGTGAAAAGGTGCTGCCTGAGCTGGTTGGGCGCCATGCTATGGCCATGGAGAACCTTGGCTCAATGTTGTTATTTACTTGTATGTTGTTTTCATGCGTTCTACTTATTTGTCTTATGACTATGAAATGACTACTGTTATTGTTGTCGTTATTGTTATGGTTATTCTCAATGTGTCTGTTTTTCGGAGGGGTGTTCAGGTCTTCTGGCTGAGGGCTTTGAGTTGTGAGGGTTTGCTTCGGAACTGGGTGTTTCTTAGCAATCGGAGTCCTATAGAAGAAGGGGAGCAGGGAAAGCCAAATGATGTACCCGCCAATCGCGCGGGGCTCATTCTCAAACCGCATTACCATTCTGGACTCTCTGCGTATATGTCAGGGGCCTCAAAAGGTGGGATGAAGGTAGGTGGGGTAATCCCAAATATTCTCAGGAATATATTCCCTAGGAATTAGGATGGATGGATCATCCCACCTTTTGAGGCCTGCAAATATGGTGGGTTCAAGGCCTCGGAGGATTTGGGTGGGTGGTCTGGGATTGGGCCCTTGTCAGGGCCCTATCGGTTCTTATATAAATGCTGATTACTGCGGCATAAAGGAAAAACCACTTGGGCACGATGGGTCTAGTTGCAGTCGAACTGGGATACCATTTATGAAACTTTTCGCGCTAGCTTTTGAAAGAGCTTCGAAGTATATCAGCACCAACGAAACATTAGAGGCCTGTCACGCGATGTAAATCAAGGCTTTTGCTAGCCATGCTCGCTCGAGTGCGTGCTTCCTACACAACTGCGTGCTCGCTTGATTGTGGAGCTCGCTCTCACGCGTGCGCCAGAGCAGCGCACACGCGCCAGCGAGCACCAAAAACTGTTAGAAGCACCACCCCCGAGCGAGCATGCAAAAATCGATGCGTTTTGAGGCCTCAGACTCGCCGTAGAGGTGTTTAGGGTTTGGGGTTAGATTCCAGAAAAATCCAATGCATGCTCGCTCGAGGTGCGTGCTTCTAACAAAATTGCGTGCTCGCTCGCTTGCGCAGCACGCCTCATGCAAACAAGCAGCCGGCGCAGACAAACGAGCGAGCACTCAAACATTTTAGAAGCACCCACCCCGAGCGAGCATGGTTAGTGCACGCCCTGAGTAAAAGCATGACCTCTTGCTCTCGCGGGCTCTTCCTCTGTGACTTCACCCTTCTGGCTGTTCTCCTCCCTGGGCCCCTATAAACCGAAACAACCTGTAACACACCATAATTACAGCCCATCAATAAAGCCGGTAGGAGCCTACAAATCCTAAAAGGCTCTAGTGACCCCTGTTGTTTATAAGAGCCCACAAAGCCCTTTAAAGTGGACCATCAAACCTCTCCCTAAACCCTAAACCCCCTTAAACCCTAAACCCTAAACCCCCTAAACCCTACACCCCAAACCCGAAACCCTCTACAGTAAACCCCATAAAGTTGGAAACCGGATTATGGCCAAATAGTGCTGGCATTCCTGGCTTCTACCCCAAACCCTAAACCCTAAACCATCCTTTTCTGAGGTTCATCGCTGGGGAGCAGCTGGCCAAAGCGGCTGAGCGGCTCAGTCAGGACTGGCGTTTTCTATATCTTAAGGATCTATAGGCATTCTATACAGGGACTATAGGGATTCTATAAGGGTATAGGGTTTAGGGCCTACTTGGAGGTTCAGGGGTAGTGATAAGCGGGGTTCTAAGTAAGGTAACTATAGATACAACCCATATTAGGGGACTTAAAACTCCACTTACAACAACCCATGAACCTCCAAGTAGAAGGTAACCTCAAGAAGAACTACAATGGAGACTGTAGGTTCAAACAAGCCTGAAAGCCTACGAAGCAGGAGCAGCGCAATCGACTGATTGCAGACATGGTGGATCATTTCGCCGTGCAGCCGCCGGGCCATGTCGCCAAAGGAATCGGTTCCTTTAAGTAAGGGCCAAAAAGGACATAAGCATAAGCATGTTACAAGGATCCCTAGGCTTCGACATAACGGGGACTTATATGGGATGTCCCTATCGTAATTTTGGCTTATGTGATTTTTGGGGCCTCATCGGGGGTTCCTGCAAGGCGGTTTCGGGTTTCGAACCTAGGGTTCAGGCAGGTTCTAGTGCAAGGGCCAAGGGATGCTTCTCATTGTTCTATACAGTAAACCTCATAAAGTTGGAAACCGGATTAAGGCCAAATAGTGCTGGGATTCCCTATACATTACTCTTAAGGATTGAGGCTATTGGGTTTCCAACTTTTGGGCTTCTACTGTAGTCAGAGGTCACTCGACTGAAACTCCAAGGCGTGATTAAAGATTTCAGTTGCATCATGGTTTCTAAGGGCGCTTAAGAGTTGTGCCCAACCCTTAACCGTGCCTTGCTTCAGCCCTATAAGTCTCAAGCCTAGGCTTCTAGAGCCTGTGTGACCCAGAACCCTGAACAGTATAGACCTGCTCCATTGCGAGATCATTCTTCAACCCGAGTTCAGGTTGTATGAAAACGGTTTCTTTGTTACAAAAGCCCTCCTTAGCAACCAGAGGTGGGTTTCATAACACTCTTCTCTTGGGTTGCATGAAAAGCAAAGGTTTGCAGTCGACGGTCATTTCCACGCGGATCCACATCCAGGCATTCGGCTTGCCGTGGCTTCGGGTTCCAGGTGTTAGCTCCAGTCTTTGGGAAACCCTAAACATATCCTAAACCCCTAAGCCATCAACCGTAGTAGGCTGTGAGGGTTCACGGTTCCGAGATATCTTCTTCTGTGCTTGGAGGCTAGGTGGATCATGCTTCCGAAGCTCAAGGTCATTTTATCACTAAGCCGTTGGCCCTGTGTCATCCATGTCGAGCGCAAGTCTTCCACCCGAAAGCAAATAAAGCTACCTGGTGAAGGGCAAGTGCACACATACACATATACCCACATGCATACATACATACCACACATGACACACATATACATGCATGCGAAGAAACAAGCATATACTAAATGTATAACAATTAAGATAGTCGTAATGCAGGCTGGTCATGAACCTTTGTTAGTCGTTTACACTAGGTCTCCCAGTGGGCCCTTTTGCTTTACTGTCATCTTAGGTTCTTGATAAGACTACCCTATACCCAACAAGGGAGCCTTTTATTCCTAGGTTTCTGGGGATCCTGATACATGTACACGCACTCAGATGCTCTCAAACTCTGAACCCTAAACCCTCAGATGCTCCTCTCATATTAGTTCTGCGCGTGGACCAGCGAAATTTCCTTGCCAGTCGCTCCTATGCACAGCTCCACGCTTTGCCGGTATGTTTTGCTGTGAGGTAGGCTACACCTAACTCTCCCTAAGGCTCCGTGCGCCTATGTAGTCTGTACTTCCTTGGATTTGGTTACCTAACGCTCCCTAAGGCTCTATATGCGCCTATATGGTCTGTACTTCTTCGGATTTGGTTTTTGCCTTAAACCTTAAACCCTTTCCGAAACCGCGGTCACTGGCCCCTGCCCCAGCAGTGGGAAAGACAGGAAACCTCCTTCTGGAAAAGGACACCGGCAGGCACGGGCAGTTCCAGGGTTCGGTTTAGGCAGGCTTTTGGGAATGAGGGTTTATGGTTTACCCAGAGGGTCCATATACACAACCATTATGGAATCAGGGTTCCAGTACCATAATAGGGATGGTCTTTTGGTACTTAATTCCAGAATGGTAGTGTATATGGACCTTCTGTTTTTTTTTAGCGTTTTGTGGTTGACGGTTTAAGTTCAGTGAGACTCACCACGATTTGTAGCTACTGTGTTTAACCCTATATGCTAAGCAGCTACAGTAATTAGATATGCAGCACCCTACAGGGTCGATGAATAAGGATTGCTTGGACCCCTTAGGCGTATAAATTCGTGCCTGGAGTCCTTCATGCAGTCTCGGCTATGACTTCTCCCTTTTTGGCCCCGGTCCCGAACAGGATAGTTTAAATACTAGTCCATGTGCCCATATTGCGTAGTATTATACTTGGGCCCTGAAGTACCTAAGTTTTAGGGACCACATTGAGGCCAAAGTATATACATGGGTATACACTCTGAATGCTTTCTGGTATCTAAAACCCTAACCTTCGGGCATTTGGACAGTCGCATAGGGTCCCTAAATCTAGTTGAGAGTCTGACACTCGCAGTGGGACGAGCTTTCAGGAGAAGGAGCAGACAACCCGGCTCAGAGTGCAGGAGCGACAACTCAGGATGTAGACAAACCCTAAACTCCACACCATACTAAAGGGGCCGAAATAATTACCAATACATTTTTGTTGGCTCCTTATTATAGTTATAGTATAATGGGCCCCAAAACCCTGTTCTAATTGTTAAGGCCCCTACAGTGAACCCCAGAAAGTTGGAACATAGTTTTAGGAGGACTCATGCTGGGATTCCCTATACTTTACTGTAAGGGCATGAGGCCAATGATGTTCCAACTTTCTGGCTTCTGCTATATAGTATACCGTTAAACCGTAAATCCTCAGCTCAGACCTAACTCCTGAAGTCTCTCTGCCACGAATTTAGGCCATTGGACCCTAGCAACGCTCCCCAACCCTACGACATCTTCTCAGCAGCTTTTGGGTTCCCTTAAAGGGATCTATGAGGGTTCCTTACAGGGGGCTGCAAAGGTTCCCTTAAAGGGATCTAAAAGGGTTCCTTTAAGGGATCTATGAGGGTTCCCTTAAATGGGAGTTTCCGCAAATACGGGACCCCAATATATAGCATCCTAAATCGTAGGATCCTGATTATAACGACCCCAAAATAAGATACCCCGAATTTGCGGAAACTCCCATATCCCCTTATCAAACCTTTGCGACCCGTGGAAGCCATCGAAGCTAGGGTAAGTAGTTATTCTACAGTTTTCGACGCATGGAAGGTAGTTTAGAATTTAGTTGTCTCCTTTTTCCTATGATTAAACTTCTTTGAATGTCTGTCTAGAGATCTGTGGTTCCAGGGAACTTGGGAACCCAATGTAGCTCGAAAAACTTGATATACATTATAAAGATATCTCGCAGAGTCGCTTGTTTGTGTGAGACCTCTCCCACCCTAAACCCTAAATCCCAAACCCCATTTGTTGATGGGCTTGGGCCCGGAAAAGACAATGTAGGTATAGAGCCAAGTCTTAATCCTTGGGAGACAAGTTATATCAGAAAGAATCTTAAGTACCTATACGGGGGATTCTTACTCACACCAAATAGTCATTCCTACTATCGAAGCCCTGCTTTCTACTATATAACCCTACGGGTCCAAGTAGTCCTTCTTCATGGTTTTTGATACCCAAAATGGATCACCGCAAGATTGGCTGCCGTGTGAGCTGGCTGCTGCGGCACTCCGGACGCGGCGACAGATCCGGCTATTGCCGAGTTGCGGACTGCGCCGCCTTCCTCGGGATTTCAAATCCCGTTCTGGAGGTCCTCGTCCGGGACGACAACAAGGGCCGCTTTGAGCTGTCCCAGGACCGACAGAAAGACCGTGTGCGCCAAGGACGCTCCAAGTTTGTCCCTGGTTACGGCTCAGGCAAACACTGTGGATACAGGGCTTCAAGGCAGGCCTCATTGCAGCGGCCAAGTGCTCCGAAACCCAGGACGCAAAGAAGCCCGACGATGGGGAATGGCAGCTTGGAAGGCTTTGCGCTGCTGCAGCTGGACTTCGACTTCCTGCGAGAGATCAGCGCGCAGGAGGCTCCGGAGGAGCTCTGGCATGGCACCTTTGAGTTCCATGTCGGCTTCATCCTGTGGCAGGGGCTCCTGCGAGGCCAGCGCAGCCACGTCCAGCTCACCACCTATGGGGCCTTCGCCCGGCTTGGCCGCAAGAGGGCGGAGTGCTGGGCGTGCGTGGCGGCACGCCGTGCCGTCATCGCCGGCCACCGCCTGTGGCTTTCCGCCAACGGGGCTTACCTGGTGCTGTGGGTGCCGCCGGACTTCATCATCATCGATTTCGGGTAAGTCCCTAAACCCCTAAACCCTATAAACCCTAAACCCTACCCCTAAACCCTAAAGCCTAAACCCTAAACCCTAAACCCTACCCCTGAACCCTAAACCCTAAACCCCTCAACCCTAAACCCCCAACCCTACACCGCAGGACCCTTGGTGTATTTGTTGCTGTTCTAGGGTCATAAATACCTTAATTGGGGTTATAAGTAGTTATAAGTATAGTTACCCTATAATATTATAACCCTAGTTACTAAGTCCCATGATCCTTTAAGTACACCACCCTAGACCCTAAACCCTAAACCCAACCCTACACCGCAGGACCCTTGGTGTATTTGTTGCTATTCAGGCTGGTGGTGCTGGACTGGGGGATGTGCATCACGCTGCCTCCCGAGAAGTTCCTTGGCTTTCCCAAAGGCTACCATTATAGTTAAGTGGGTTTTGGGGGGACATCGTAAGTACGTAGCCCTAAGAGTCAGGGTGCGCATAAAGTATATATACCCAGAGGGTCCATGTACACTACCATTATGGAATTAGGTCCCAAAAGACCATCCATACTATGGTTTTGGGGACCTAATTCCATAGTGGTAGTGTATATGGACCCGAGAAGTTCCTTGGCTTTCCCAAAGGCTCCATGTACCTATAGGGCTTCCTTTAAGGGCTTAGGGCCTAGGGTTTAGGGGCTCCTTTAAAGGAGCCCTTAAAGGAACCCATAGTATATACTTCTGCCTTAAAGGGGGTTGCTTTTTGTAGGTACTTTAAGACCTAAGCGTGTACTTAATATACGTAATACGTGGAGTTTGGCAATCCGGTAGGGTTTTGGGATTCAAGGTCTGGGACTGAAGCGTCAGACTTCATAACTGAAGAGGTTTACTTGGAGGTTCATGGGTAGTTATAAGTAGAGTTACAAGTAAGGTAACCATAATTATAACCCACAATAGGAGACTTATAACCCCACTTATAACTACCCCGGAACCTCCAAGTAGGGTTTCGGGAGGTTTGGGGTATCGGCTTTTGGGATTGGGGTTTGGGGTTTAGGGTTTAGAGTCAAGTGGGTTTGGGGGCCATCGTAAGTACGTAGCCCTAAGAGTCAGGTATAAGGACCTAAACCCTAAACCCTAAAGACCTATATGACCCTAAAGTCCCTATTTAGGGACTTTAGGGTCAAAGCATACTCGCATGGACCCTTGGGGTATGCTTTCATCTTGGTTTTGGGGGTCGGAGAACTCAGAGGAATCCCCAAGATGAAAGGGTCTGAATAACCTGTTTGTTTTATGGTCTTATATATATACATATTATATATATATATAAGTTTTATAAGGATATAACGAGATGGAGCCCGAAATAGGTAGGTTCTTCATGGTCCCGGTGGGGGTGTAGGGGTTAGGGTTTAGGGGTTTTGGGTGGGGTGCAGGTAAGGTCCTACCGTGATATCATGTTCAAGGACCAAGGCCCTAAGCCCAAAATCCCTGTACCCTCAACCCTACACGCCCTAAACCCTCGATGATCGAACCCTAAACCCTACCAAGGACCAAGGCGTACGCCAGACTTTTCGTGGCTGCCACAACCTCGAACGCCTGGGGTTTGGTGCAGGCTCTGAGCGACATGGGTATGAAGATGAAGGACAGGGTTCAGGGTTTATATAGGTTGTATGGTTTAAGAAGGGTTTAGGGTTAGGGTCCATGTGCCCAGAATATTCTATATACTGCATGAAAGGACAGGGTTCGGTTTAGGGTTCAGGGCCAGTTGAGGGTTCAGCTGCCTTACGTCAAGGGTGCATGTGCTGATATCTCATATGCTCGGGCCAGAATACGTTAAGGCCAGAGAAAAAGCGATATGAGCACATGGACCCTTAGGGTTATTCCCGCCTAAACCCTACCTGAATAAGGACATCATAGGGAAATCATAAGAGGGAGCCCTGCAACAGCAGACTCCAGGGTTCAGAGGGCGTCATGTAATTACGGAATAGTGACCCTGAGGGTCCATGTACCCAAATAGTATATACTTTGGCCCCAATGCACCTATATATGGAGTACTTTAAGGCCAATGTATATACTATTTAGGTACATGGACCCTTAGGGTGATGGAAGGGAGTTTCAAACTCCTCAGGTTTAGGGTCGGAGGCGGCCATTACCCCAAGGGTCCAAAGGACCCAATAATTAGGTACTCGGTTTTAGGATAGTAGTTATGTAGGTTAGGATTTCGGAGAGTATATGATTATTAGGTACTTGGACCCTTGGGGTTAAGGTTTGATAGCTTCTGAACTACGGCTTTGACATTTCGTTGCCTCTAACCTGAACCTGGGATACGTAGGCATGCTTCACATGAGTCAAACTGTTTGCTTGTCGGTCTCACGGTGAGATGGACCCGAATCAGCTGCCAACATTTTGCAAATGCGCAACAAGTTCCTTAAGTCCACGCCCCCTCAATGTTAAACCATAGACCCTAAACCCTAGACCTTCAACCCTAAACTCTTCAGTTTGGCGCAGGAGGGCGAGACCTTTGAGCCCGTGGTGATGCTGAACTTCATTCGCAACCCCGGCATGTTTAAGGGCATCTACACAGTTGCTTATAGCGGCGGTTGGTGTGGAGAGAGTTATGTAGCGCAGATATGCTCTATGGCTAGGTTCAGCTAGATGCACAGACGGATTGATGTAAACGTACTTGTCCTTGGATGTTTTCGTGTATCGCATCCGCACAGAGCACCTCCGAACCCCAACCCCTGGACCGGTAACCCGAAGCACAGCCCCTCGACCCCTAAAAAACGCTGACCCCCGGAGCAAATCCCAAGCCCAAGCTACTGAATACTTAACTCCTAAAGTCTAAGCTCCAAACCCTGAAGCCCTAAGCCCTAAACTTGTACACTCAAGTCAGACCCTACGTTAACTAAGCCCTAAACCCCAGACCTAAACCCAATGCCCTAAAACCCGAGCCTCTAAAACCCTTAAACCCACGACTTACAGTAAGGCTTATTGGCAGTTTTGTAAATTAGGACCTAAGAATGGGCCCTAATTTAGAGAACTGCCCTCACAGGGAACCCTATTTATAGAACCCCATGGTACCCTAAAATGTAACCTCACGGGATCCCTGTAAGGGATCCTTCAAGGGATGTATAGGAGTCCCTTATAGAACCCCTTAAGAAAGACTCTAGAACCCCATAGTACCCTTAAAGGGAACCCTAGTGTAGAACCCTAAACCCTGAACCCTAAAGTACGGTACCCCTAATTTTCGGAAACTCTAAACCCTTATAGTAACCCTTTAAAGGAACCCTAAGGTACCCCTAATTTTGGGAAACTCCCTTATAGGACCCTTAAGAAAGAACCCTAAGCTCGCAGGCTTTGCTCTCCGGGAGACGGCGCCAGCAGAGCAGGTGGGACTATATTAGGGACCCAAAAAGCAGATAAGCATAAGCATTTTATAGGGATATCCCTTCATTATAAGGGGATGTATATGGGCTATCCCTATCCTGATTTTTGCTTATGTGCTGTTTTGGGGCCCTACTATAGGAGTTTGGGCTCTGAGGTCTAAGGCTTCAAGGGTTTAGAGGGGTTTAGGGTTTAGGGCGGTTTAGGGTTTAGGGGTGTTTAGGGTTTAAGGTGTAAAGTTTTCAAATATAGGGGCCTAAGTAATTACCAATAGTGTTCCCTAGGGTCCCTTATAATAACCACTGAACTCTCAAGGAGCCCAAAACCCTCTTCTAATTATTAAGGCGCCTAGAGTAGGAGTTTGGACTTTGAGGTCTAGGGCTTTACGATTAAGGGTTTGAAGGTTGAGGGCTTCAAGGTCTGGTTTGGGGTTTAGGGTTTAGGGTTTAGGGTTGGGTTTGAAGGTTTAGGGTTTTAATCTTAAAGGCTTCAAGCTTAGTGGTTTCAAATGTGGAGGGAGGTTATTTAAGGATCTGAAGGTTCAGGGTGGGTTTATCGTCCCTAAACCCTAAACCCGAGGGGTTCCAGGCTTTAAGGGCTTGGGCTGTTGGGTTTAGGGTTTAGGGGCTTAGGGGCTTCGGGTTTAGGCTTTAGGCTTTAGGGGCTTAGGGTTTAGGGGCTGGTTCCGAGTTCGGGGGTTTAGGCTTTGACCCGGTTGGTATAGAGGTTTGGTGTTGTTGGGCGTGCGGGTGAAGATCGAGTTGTTTCGGGCCAGCGAGCCTTAGGGTGTTCATAGGGCCCCCCCAAAACCACATAAGCAAAAAGTAGGATAGGGATATCCCATATAAACCACCTTATATTGAAGCCCAATAAGGTAGGGAAATTCCTTTAAATTGCTTATGCTTATGTGCCTTTGGGGGTCGCTAGTTCAAGCCCAAAGATGAAACTTCGTTGCCTTTGCTCTGGAGGACGAAATGTTTGTTATCGCTGAGGGATCATCTTCTTCATCATTACGATCAAGTCCCCTAAACTAAAAAGTCCTAAACCCATCTCATCATGACACTAGTCAAAGGCATCAAAGGCGTCGATCTCGACTTCATCATTCTGACCTTCGGTGCCATCAACATCGGGCGACCATATTAATTGTAGTTAAAGTGGTCAGGGTCGTCCAACAATCAATGGTCAATCATGTTCATGCCCGCTATGGGCCTATTCTTTTCCTTGTCCGAGGAAATATTAGTATTTGGATATCCTTACCTTGCAGAAGGTTCATGGGACTTAGTAAACAGGGTTATATACAAGGCAAATATACTTACAAAAGCCTGTCAGCACTCGTCCCGGCTTTGGGCCGGAAGCCCCAAACCCCAAAACGAATCAACATCCCAACGAATCGCACCTGGTGACGAGGCGAGGGGGCAGGTCGAAGGGTTCATGAAGGCGCCACTGTTTAGGGTTTAAGGTTTAGGGTTCAGGGTGTAAAGGGTTTAGGGTTTCATTCTTTATTTCTTCTCAGGCTTCCTGGGCCGAGGGTTGAGGGTTTAGGGGTTTCCTTCGGGCTTGGCGAAATATGTTTCAGGACTTAGGCTTGTTAGGGTTCTGAGATACAGGACTTAGTGTTTAAGACTGTAGGGGGGTTTAAGGTCCGCCGTTTCGGATTTTGGTTTTTCCTTTCTGGTGATTGAGGGCGGTTTCGGTTTCGAGAATTGAGTATTCAAATCTCTGGGGTTGGGTTTGGGGGGCTGAGGGCTTCAGGAGAATGCGGTTTTCCACGTGCGCTGAAGGTTTCGGCTCTCAGAACCATGTGTTGATACGTTTACCATTACATCAGAAAGGTATGTGCATCTGTATGTGCATATTGCTGGGTATTGTCATTTCATATCTTCAAGCATTTTGGTGTATGCCGCTTTTAAACACTATGTTGTGCTATTCGTGACACATGGGGGCAGGAATGACGTGACGACTAACAGGAGCCGCATCCTTGAACCCTGAATAAACCCTGCACTCATGGACTGTGGGGGGCGGAGTCGAGGGCGGTTTAGGGTTTAGGGTTTAGGTTGTCCGATTTAGGCCGACAGAGGACAGAACCGCCACAACGTGGAACACAATAAACCCCGTTTTTGTGCGCTAAATCCCCTAAACCGTAACCCTAAACCCTAAACCCTAAACCCTAAACCCTAACCAAACCTCAATCGCCGGGTCAAACCCTGGGCAGCGAATGCCAACCTTTAGCCTTGAAAGCCCTCAGCGCTACGACCCGAAACCCCCACGGCTCCACCCTAAGGGTCTCCAAGTAGTCAAGTAGTCCTTATTTACGGTTTTTGGTACCCAAAATGGACCCAAATGGGCCCAAAGTCCTATAGGTAGGGAGTACTTGGACCCTAAACCCTTAACCCTACAATACCGTTAAGGCCATGGAATCCCTAAACCCCTAAACCCACAACCCCCATGGGGCCAAGGCGAGCGAGGACCTCAACCCCAGACCCTAATACTAAGCCCTACTTGGGGAGTTATAAGTCCCTTAATATGGGTTATAATCCTAAAGCCCCAGACCTCCGAGCCCACACTCCTATAATATAGGGTCTTTAATAATTAGAATTGGGTCTTGGGCCCCATTTTACTATGATTATGATAAGGAACCCCTAAAATAGTACAGGCAATTATTAAGCGCCCTAATACTAGGCCCTAGACCCCTGACCCCAAACTCGTACTGAATCGCTAAGAAGAAGCCGCAAATCCTAAACCTCATGCAGCCGTAGTAAAGAAGCCCAAACCCAAAGCCCCTAAGCCCCCAAATCCCTAAAGCCCTAAGCCCAAAATCCTGTTTCGACCCCCCAACTACCCGCTATTATACCCCAAGTACCCGCCATTAAGGACCATAAGGGCTCCATTAGAGGGCCATTGGGGGTTCTGGTAAACCCGAAACCCGAAACTCCCAAATCCCTAAATCCTTCAACTCCTAAACCCTAAACCCGAAACCCTTAAACCCCTAAACCCACAAATCCTTAAATCCCCAAATCCCTAAAGCCCTAAACCCGAAACCCTAAACCTCAAAGAAACAGCCCTAAACCTCAGGCCAGTGACGACCTCTACTGGAAGGGCCCGAAGCGCTTCAGGAAGTCGCCCTTCGACGTCTTCACCGGGGACCCCGCTTGGGGCGGTTTGGGGCTTGGGGGTTTAGGGGCTTAGGGTTTAGGGCTTTGGGGTTACGAGTTTAGGGTTTTAGGGTTTAGAATTTAGGGAAAGGGTCCTTAAAGGGTTCCTTAAGGGGAATTATAAGGAATCTAAGCAGGGTTTACAAAGGGTCCTTAAAAAGTTCCTTAAGGGATCTATAAGGGTTCTATAAAGGGAGTTTAGGGGTTCCTTTCAGGGTTGCGGTTGCTTTATGGGGGGGGGGGGGGAGGGTTTGAAGGTCCATGGGACTTTGTAGGGTTCCTTAAAAGGGTCCTTAAAGGGACCCCTAAGGGATCTTTAAGGGATCTATAAGGTGGATTTATAGGGCCTACTTGGAGGGTCATGGGACTTAGTAAGTAAGTTTAACGCTACAAGTACCGTACCGTAGTTGGCATCATAAGTAATCATAATGTACTTATAACTATAAGGCCCATGATCCTTCAAGTAGGGCCCAGGGTTCCGGTTCGAACCAAAAAACCCTCTAATTAAGGACTAAAGACCCCCTTAAAGGAACCCGAATACCCTAAGAGGACATGACCTACTTCTTCAAGGCGTTAGACCTTCTTTGGTGTGCCGGGGGCCCGGTGCTATGTGTAAGCCTTGGTTTGCTCTTTAAAGGCACCCTTGAAGGAACCTTGAAGGAACCTTAAAGGAGCCTTAAAGGAACCTTAAAGGAAGCCTAAACCCTTGAACAGAGACCCCTTAGACCCCCCTACCCTCGAATATACTTACATCAAATACCCACTATTAGTACTCTATTAAGGACTTGGGGGGTCCTGGAAGGGTTGAAGGTTTAGGCTTAGGCCTCAGGGTTTCTTAGGGTTTAGCTATGATTAAGCTGTCCGGGTTTGAGCTGACCTAGAAGGGTTGAGGGCTCCGTTACGGGTTCCGTTGAAGGGTTCTAAACCCTAAACCCTAAGCTCTGCATAAATACTCCTGCGTGCATGGGCTCTAATGGGTCTAACTGCGGGCTTTACAGCCCTAAGGGTCCATGTGTTCATATAGTGATGATAAACATTGGCCTTGATGTAGTCCCTGTTTAGGTACTTTAGGACCCAAGTCTATGCTATATGAGTACATGGACCCTTATGGCCCTATAGGGCAGGAGAAGCCGAACGTTGTACCTGTCCCTGTGCCTGCTCCAACTCTGCGTGAAATGTGAGACAGACTGATAGGTCCTGATGGGTATTAAGGCGGAGGGCTCATGCTGAAGCTTTGCAACTGAGGCTTAAAGTAGCTTCTGCTGTCATGCTGACTTCCGCAATCATACTATATAATAGATCGGCCTTAATGATTAGAATAGGGTTTTGGGGGCGATTATACCATACTTATAATAAGGAACCCCAAAATACTATTGGTAATTATTAAGGCTCCTATGTTACCACACTTCCTGTTAATTTTGCTTGCGGCGCGCCGGGGCGGCAACTCGTTTCGGCAGGTGTCCAGTCAACTCCATGCCCGGCATCCAATCCTCATCACTATGCTCCTTCGCTCCTGGTCTTTCCCAAAATCGAGGGGCTAGGGCCTTCATGTAATGGTGAATTCGGTGGGGGCGGGGGGTGTGAAGGGTTTGGGGTTTACGATTTTGGGTTGTAAGTTGTGGGATAGGGCCTAGGGGCCAAGTAGTCCTTCTTGTTTTTGGCACCTGAGCAAGATGGACTATGTGGATCATTGGACCCTTTGCGTTTGGAGTTGTTGCGCGAATGAAGGGTTTGGAGGAGGTTCACAATTGAAAGGTGGTTGGGGTTTAGGGGTTGCGCAACAGGGTTTGTAAAGAACTTTCAGAACTTGGGTGCCGAGGCATGCATAGGCCATGGGCTTCTACGGCTCGTTGCTGTTGTCATGGATATTGTCGTTGTTCTTCATTGCGCGCCATCTTTCCGTAAGCGTCCAAGTACTCCATCTGTTGTCCAATTTATATGGAAGTTTTCCCGAAAATTAGGGGTACCTTATTTTGGGGTCCTTGTCATAAGGATCCTACTATTTAGGGTTTTAGATTAGGGTCCCCTATTTTCGGAAATTCCTATATTATATATCCCATACTATTTGAGGACTTGGGCCCTGAGGGTTTGCCTTCGCCACTGCCATCAGACTCGCATGCTATTCGTGGGCCTTAGGGGTCTATGGGGGTCTGGGCACCCTCTTGAAGTCTTGACTTTTCAGATTTCAGGGTGTACCTAAAGGCTCATACCCTACCCCTTTTTTAGGGCGCCTACTTTTTAAGATAACTGATCCTAGCCATAAAACTAGGTATCCTAAAAAAGTGGTATGAGCCGCTAGGTAGAGCCAGAGTCAGCAGTTCAAGCTCAGAATCCAAAAACTCCGAAAACCCAAACCCAGACCCCTTGAGGGAGGATCCAAAAAGTAGATCCCCTTAATGGGGGGCTTCTATAAAGTAGCCTTAGTAGTATAAGGCCCCCAAATTAGGGGATCTGCTTTCTAGATCTAAACCCTAAACCCCTACACCCCTAAACCCCTAAGCCCTAAACCCCTAAACCCCAAACCCCTAACCCCCGCCTTTCTAGATCCTCCCGGGGGTCCGGGAGCCCTTTGAGCCCCAAC